>CAUHTR010001314.1:0-35367 GCA_959609185.1 Schmidtea polychroa
TAATTTCGAAGTTTGTTTCTTCATTTGCACGTTTATATGTATATTAATTTAGTTTATTAATAATTATTATATTCAAGTATTGTTGTGATGGATCGGTTAGTTGATCTGGCATTAAGTTATAAATTTCTTAATTAGTTTTTAGATAATAGTCTTCCGAATGACCTAAGACTTTCCACCGGCCGTCCAGGACTTCTTGAAAACAAAGCTCACCTGTCTACTCACACCAGCTACTGTATACAACATGGCCTATCACTATTTTAAAATATTTCAATACTAATCACCTCGTTTTTCCTCTAGACATTTCTGCGATCTGGTTTTCAGTACGACCCGTAAAAAGTTATTTAAAAACACCATATAAAGTAGTGTTTCCCAATGTGGGGTGTACGCCAATTTGGAAATCTACACGACACGACTTTGACCTCTTCGCTACTGTCTTTTTAAATGTCATGCTAGATGTCGGTGAAAAATTTTTTAAAGCAAATTCTTATAAATAAGGGGGCATAAATCACTATTTAATTACTTTACCATTATTAAAATCTTAATTAAGTGCTAAGAGTCGTATAGTATCACTAAAAATGTTTCATGTTTGGTGTTCCCGTGGGTTTATTTAATTGCTAAGCAGTAAAATATTGCTCATAATTGGTTCGATTTGATTTCAAAATGTTTTACATCTCTCAATAGCATTGATTTAATATAAATATTTGTCAATTAATCTTTGATTTAATGAATTTATTTATATATCCTGTAGAAATTTACTGTTACGTATTTG
This sequence comes from Schmidtea polychroa, assembly GCA_959609185.1. Lineage (NCBI taxonomy): Eukaryota > Metazoa > Platyhelminthes > Tricladida > Dugesiidae > Schmidtea > Schmidtea polychroa. The sequence goes on from CAUHTR010001314.1 coordinate 770, forward strand.
ATAATATTTATGTTTTTTTAACCATTTAACTTTCTATATAAATTTGTAAAGTGTAAAACTATCGATGTGTTATATATTTTTAAGTAAATATTATATTTTGCATTTACGTTACTTTGTCGTATTGAATTATTTTTAACAAAATTTTATTATTTTTTTAGCCCATAAAAAATGAGTGGATCGTTGAAAAATGGTTGTCTCAAATTGATGAAAGATGAGAATCCGGAAATTATCCTTGTACATTGTGTTATTCATAAGGAGAACTTGGCTGCTAAAAAAATTTCTCCCGTCCTTAATGAAGTTCTGAATGCAGTCATCAAGTGTATCAATTCAATTAAGGCCAGTGCAAAATCCGACGGCTTTTTAAGCTATTTTGTGAAGAACAGAATGAAGAACATTTAAGACTTTTACTTCATACTGAAGTAAGGTGGCTGTCCAAAGGGAACTGCCTCAAAAGATTTATGGAGCTTTTCGATACCATTGGTAGCTTTTTAATATATATTTAGTATTACCTGGACAAATAAAACGAACCCACTGAAATGATTATGAAAATGAAGATATCACCGATAAATTTGAAATGCTGATAACCCTGATGAATTTGAAATGCTGATGGCCCTGATGAATTTGAAATGCTGATAACACCGATGAATTTAAAATGCAGATAACCCTGATGAATTTAAAATGAAGATAACACCGATGATCAAATGAAGCATGTCTTCCAGCCTTTGATGACCTACTTGTTCTACCTATTGTGTTATATTTTGTTGTATTTTGTTTATTCTGTAATACTTATTAGTATCGTAACCAATAATAACCTTCCATCACTATACCACTATACCTTCCATCACTATACCACTATACCTTCCATCACTATACCTTCCATCACTATACCTATACCACTATACCACTATACCACTATAATCAATCAGCTCAACCAAGTAAATCAAATCAAGTAAATCAATCAGCTCAAGTACATTCAACCAAGTAAATCAATCAAATACATCCTAATGTTTTGCTCTGTACTCACGTACATCAAACAAGTTATCAAGTTTAACACTCGAGCTCCGGCACAGCGTTCGCTCGAACCCAGTTCAACAGATTTAGAATCATCAAGAGTTGAGAATCAATCTCCCCTTCTGCCCGAGTGGCCTAATTGTACTTAAAATAAAATTTAATTTTTTTTAAAGATTTTGTTGACGACGAATGGTAAAGCATATGTGAGTTACTTGACCGATATCTTTGAAAAGCTTAACATATTTAACAAGCAACTCCAGAGACCGAATAAAGCACTTGTTGACGCCAAAGCAAGGATATTTGGTTTCATAGAATTAAATCATAAACACGTAAGCAACAGAAATTTTGAACATTTTTATTTTCTCCAAAAGTGCATTGTAAGTGAAACCGCTTTGCTTGAAATTTTGAATCAATCGAACCTTTGGTCTACTTGATTTGAAAGATTTTCGGATTTAAAAGATATTGATTTTCCAATTTGGATTATGCAACCAGTTTTAGTGGATTTAGCTGATATATCTAATGTGCAATATCAAGAAGAACTTGCGGAATTGCAAAATGATGAATCTGTTAATGCTTTATTCAATATAAAAGGTGCGATGATACCCAACTTCAACTAAATGTGAGAAAAAACTTTTATAACCGTTTACATCTTAATATTTAGCTGAGTGTGGCTTTAGTGCTGTAAATAATATATTAATTAAAAAAGAAATCGTTTGGACAAAGCACAACGTGGTGATTTATGATTAAAGCTTACTAAGATGGAGCCAAATATAAAATCTTTGTGCACTAAGCATCAGCCGCAAGGATCGCATTAAATTAATTTAACAAAATCTGTTTTAATTTTATTTGAATTTCAGTTTTTAATTGTATTCTTGAAATTCTTTCTTTGACTGCTTTCTTATGATAACAATTTTACAGTGTTTTTTTCTAAAGCATATCATTTATAATATTTTTAAACAAAACAAATAAAATTTTATAGGCGGGACATAGAGGTTTAAAAATTGTAAAAGTGGGGCATGACATAAAAAAGGTTAGGAAATCGACATTCAACATAAAATCAACATCGACATTTGTAATCATTTAGCTTAATAGAATATGTACAAAATAGAAATAAATACTAACCATTCTGGTCCAGCTTTTAAATTATTGTAATTTATTAGCTGTAAATAAGAGTTTACTTCACTCTCATTGAGCTGAATAACTTTATAATTAGACGTAAAAATACTAAATTACTTAAATTAGGATTTTAAATTGCATTATATTAAATACTCACATATTTTTTTAGAATCTGGTACTAATATATATAGTAATCAATAGGCCATTTTAAAATTTTTGAATAAATATTTTAAAATTAAACTAATTTATAATCAAACAAAGTGTTGTTTACAAAAATTAAAGTTGTTTAAGGTTATTTTAAACAAAATAAATTAAATTAAATATTAAAAAATAATTAAAGTAAATTTATTTATAATATTTATCATTTATTAAAATATCATAATAAACTATTTAATTAGATTAATATGGGCTGTTTCAGCTATTAGGCATCGCTAGAACATTAAAATTTACGTTAAAATTTATTTGGAGTATTGAGAATCATTCACTGGAACCTTTTATTAGCATATTAGAATAATAATTATTAATATGATTATTGTATTATTATTATTATTATTATTATTATTATTATTATTATTATTATTATTATTATTATTATTATTATTATTATTATTATTATTATTATTATTATTTTTATTATTATTATTATTATTATTATTATTATTATTATTATTATTATTATTATTATTATTATTATTATTATTATTATTATTATTATTATTATTATTATTATTATTATTATTATTATTATTATTATGGTCGTTAGGAATATTGTTATCATCATTATTATAAATATTCTCTCTATTTGTTGTATCCCTGATGTGATGAGTATTATTAGTATGCGGATATGGTCAACATTTACTTTATTATTCATTGCTATTAGAAATTTCACTGCTGGTATTACCATTGTTTTAGATATTATTCAATAGTATTAAGCTAATTATTAGGAATAGGGCTATTGCGATCATCCTTATTTGGGTTTAAATAAATATTATTTCCATCACCATTAATATTCTTATTACTAGAACTTTATTATTATTTTTAATACTGTCATTAATATCATTAATAAAGTCGCGCAAATATCATGCGTAGAATTATTGTTGAGGTCCATAAATTAAAATAAATTGAAATGAAATTTAGGTCAATAATTTAAATAAAAAGTAAGTGAAGAAAAAAGTCAAATAAAAGCGTGATCATGCACAGAATTGATAGTAGAGGAAAGTACGATGGAAGCAGTATTAGGAAATGGCAAAAGCAGTTACGAAAGGCAAGAATCCGGAAATCCGAGAAAAATCAATAAATTGTAAAATCATCGAAATCGAATTGGGAAAACGGGACAAGTATAAAGTAGCTAATGGTCAACAAGATGATGATTAGGGATTTATCAGAAAATGGTTAGGAAGGGTCGAAAAGTATTCAAATGTGTAAAAACAGAAAACATTAATTAATTAATTAATTAATTGGCTAATAGAAAACCCGAGCTAATGGGAAACCCGAGCCAATGGAGAACCCGAGAAATGAAGGAAACCCGAGCTGGGTAAACAAGAAGAAAAGTAAACAGAAGGAAGATTTGGGCCCATTAGCTTGACACAATGATTAATTGGAAAAGAGCAAGGAGAAGATAATGCGTGTAGAAAGGCCGGGCGGGCCATTAATTATCTTGACAGCCGAAGCAGATACGTGGAAGCAAATGTCAAGTGAAAGATTGGCTCGGTAATAACCATTTGTCATCCCGATTTCGAGGAGTATATAAGGAAGGGGAAAATCAGAGCAAATCGGCATTTTGCTTCAGCTAGGATTAGAAGAAACCGAGTTAGGAATAGGTAAAAACGAATTAAGGAGATTATGGAAAAGAAGATATAGAATAGGAATACGGAAAGGTGAAAGAGAATCAATTCAAACAGAAAAAAAAGGGAAACGTGGGTCAAGAGAATCTAAATAAATAAAAGGTGAATATTATCTATTTACAAAGCATCAACGCCGTGCTGAAAATTGGTCTAATTGATTATTGATTGTAAAGTGGTGAGAAAAGGTTGTGAATTTTGTTATTTCAATATACGTTGGGTCGTTATTGTTTTGATATAAAGGACACGAGGAGTCAGAGGTAACCAACTTAAATTAACCGAAAACCCAACATTATTATAATTATTAAAAATCATATGAGCGAATTTCTAATTCAAATAACATATAAGATTTTCATCAGCATCACTGGGTTTTGTTACTCCCTCATTTGTAATTTACCTGTTTGTTCATTTCTTGTAGAATTGACGACTAACCCTAACCACATTTTCTACATAGTTTATTTCTGTCCTCATATTTTCTAGGAAAATTACACAACAAAATCATCAATTAAAGCCACGTTTCTCGTGTTCAGGTAAGAATTCGAATATCAGAACTCAGCGGAAGGAAATTCGGGTTTTGAAGACGAAGTTAAATAGGCTTAAGGGGGAATGGTTTTCCCCAAGCCAGATGAAGGAAATGAACCAGAAAGTGTCCCGACTCGTACATTTTCTGGACAACCTTATCGAGGAGAAAGTAGCTCAACCTGCTTTGATACAGGAACATTTATAGGGCTTGTATCAAGTCTATACCAAGCACGAGTTGGAGGCACGAATCCATGGGCTCTCGTCAGCAGTGAAAGTCAATCTGATTCCTGCCTATCATCTAGCAGAGGTGCTTAGTGGATACCAGATCTTTCACCTTCGCGGGGTGCTCAATTTTGATTTCAAGCCCTCCAGCACCAACAAACATATCGTCAAATACAATCGCCAAACCGATTATCGTGAACTTGTGTCAACCCAGTCCTACTGTCAAGATAGCGCGACCACTACATAAGCGCAAACAAATCTCACACTCAGAGCGAACCAAAAGGAAGCGGGAAAAACCATCCGCCGCTCTAAGTCTCCTAATCTCGGGCATTGATTCGCCCGAAGTTGACCTGCCGATTTCTGCACGGATTTCTCTTGGTCCCTAGGTCTAGACGATGTATTCTACCTAGACCAGCTGTTGGCCAACACGGAACAGTAAACTCTGTGACGCTTGATCCAAATATGACATTCCTAACATTTTGTTTCATTTTATTTGTTGTCGGTTAATTCTGGGGATGTAATCAGTGATGAGCTGATAACAATATTCAAATTATTTTTAAAATAAATGTAAATATTTTAATTTTATTTTAATACATGTGTTATAATTTATATTAGTACAAAACTTTATTCTATATACTTCCATATTTGTTTTTGATTTTCTGAATATACACATTTTGCTCATCTTTTACCATCCACATCTACGTCAGAGAAATGATTTTTTAGCCAGCATTTAACATAAAATTCTGGATTTCAATGATCCACCGGTTTTCCACACATGTTTATTAGACGCACAGTCCGAAGCGCGCGAAATAAGCATACAAGGTGCGCGAAATAAGCATACAAAATGCGCGCAATATATTCATATAGTCAAAACATCGATTTACTTAATAAATGAATAATAATAAATATTACTTTAATCATTAAGTTTAAAAATTAAGTTGATATCAGAAAAGATCATGTTATATAAAAGTTATATTGGAACCATGGAGAAATTACTTTCACGAAAGAAAAAAGACAACTTTTATATGACGGATATAGACTGCGTAAAGACAGAATTACGGCGAATGGAAGCATTTCATGGAGATGTTTAAAACGAGATTGTCGGTGTCGCATTAAAATTATTCGTGAAAGCGATCAAGCAGTTGTTACACAACACAACCATGCACCCGATCCAGATAAAAATGTAGCATCAAAAATTGTATCTGAAATTCGCCGACGAGCTGCTATACTGCAGAGAAACCTAGGCCTATTACTCAGCAAAGTACAGCTGGAATATCCTTGGCTTCCGGAATATATAGCTTCTCAGCGGACGATAGAAAGAGCACGAAAGTGACGTGCTGTTCAATACGGCCCAGTGAATTCTCTCGCTGATATAATTATTTCAGAACACCTTCGGCAAACAAGTAGAAATTAAAATTTCATTCTTTGGGACTCCGGTATTGATGATCTGAAGTGTATTCTGATGTTTGGAACTCAAACAAATTTAGCTCTACTTCAGCAATTTAATCATTGGTGAATTGATGGTAATTTTAAAGATCACTAAGTATCCTTAACCAAGTCTTTACAAAGCATTCATTTGTAGAATGGCTCTGCATATACACTTGTCTATGTTTTGCTTCCAGATAAATCAGAGGAAACATACGAACGTATTTTTTACAAAGTAAAAGAATTGGAGCCAACACTGAATCCAGCAAGTATCATGTCGGACTTTGAGAAAGCCAGCCAGAATGTCTGTGCAAAGGTCTTTCCAAAACTTCGTCTGGTCGGATGTTTGTTCCGTCTTCGTCAGAATTTGGGGCGTAAAATTCAAGAATTTAATCTTGTTACAGCTAACCGTGATAACGAAAATTTGCGAATGTACATAAGATGTAATTTGCACTAAGGGTTGTTCCAGTTGCATCTGGATACTATTTGAGAGGAATTGCATACAATCTTAATTTGTAACTATTATGTAATTCTGTGAACTTTATAAATTTTTTTTAATGTCAAATTAATGTGGAAAAATGTCATTCAAAGTTTTATTTCATTGCATGTTTCACCTATTTACCATCAAATACCTAACTAGAGATGATATATATTGATTGATCATAATTCTTCATCGATTCAGCCAATCATTTTCAAGCAATAATAACAAACTAAATCACAAATATCAGTATATTCTACAATAATTTTCAAGTAGATTTCAAATATATTTTATCTGCCCTTATTAAAGTTAACTAGTTTCTAAGATTATGATTTTTAATATTTAAGTTCATCTATGTGTTAATGGAAATATTCTTAGAAATTATAATTCTTGAAAAGATTATTAAGTATTAAGTATTAAGGATTATTATAATTATTTAGTCAACTTCAATATCATTACAAAGTCATCATCATCAAAATTTATTCTATCACTTGATTATTGTAAAATACCCAAATTATTAACCTGTCATTAAAAATAAATTTTTATTTAAAATTAAAAAATCAAGTAAATAAAAATACAGCAAATTATCAAGAAATTAATTAAATTTATCTTAGAATTAACAGTAAAACCTTAAATTTTTAAATATTCTTTCAATCATCATGAAATTCACAAAAATGATAAAAATTCACTTGAATATTTACTAAAATCATCAACTCTAAAAAATTACCAATGAGTGCTTTAAACACCAAATTTGCCTAAATAAAATCAATAAAACACACCAGTACCTTTACGACTAGTATCCTTACGACCAGTACCAATAGAGTGTCAAAACATCTTGTCAGATAAACTCATAGTATATATAATAAAACCAATTAACTCCATCAAATTTATCATTGAATCAGTCAAATTATCATAAATAAAGAACTTTGATTAAAAATATTATTCTAAAGTGGTAAGCAATTGTAGGATAAAAAAAAAGAGAATTATTTTTTCATAAACTTTGATAAAATTAACAATATCAAGTAAGAATCTTCATTAAAGTGAGGAAATTATTCATTACTCTATGATAAATCAATTAATAAATTCAAAAGGGTGAAAATAAGTGGTAGAATTATTCATTAATAGTACTACGTGAAGTAAATGAAAATATATTGAGAAGTGGCATAGATAAGATGAATGTGAAGAAAGGATGTATATTAATTGAATTAATTAAAATTATTTTACTAAAAATTATCAATTGCATAGAAATATATACTACAATTTTAAAAGAAATAATTGTAGGGGAATATAAATGATTAATTAGTAAAATATCGAAAATTAGGGAATATAAGTGATTAAATATTAATTAGTGAAATATCGAATCGGGGACTATAAGTGAGGAGGATATATAATTAAAATTATTTTTAATAGATAAGTTACTAACGAATAAAAATATTTTAATATCGCGTTATTGATAGACATTTATTCTGATAAAGGAGTGTTTAATCCCCAAATGATTATTTTATTATATAACAAGCCGTTACTATTTTAAAAAGTTAAAAGTTAAGCAGATCTTTTGTGAATTAGAATTAGAATTCTAAAGACTTTTATTTAAATTATTTTCAATTCCACGTGGTGTTTTAAAGTGGTTGAGTTGATAATTATTATTTTTTGATGAAAATCATCATTTTTGTTAAATTTAGACGCTTAGAAAAGGTTTTTCTACTGATTGTATTTAAAAATATTTTTGAACACGAATAAAAAAAACTATTTATTTAAAAGACATTTGACAAAATGCAATACTTAGTTGGTTGTTAGTATTTAGTTATTAATACCTAGTTGTAAGTACTTGGTACTTATTTATTAGTACCTAGTTAAAAATATTTAGTAGCTGGTAATTGTTATCTGATTGTAAATAATATCTAGATAGTACCTAGTTGTTAGGTATCTAGTGGTTAGAATACTTACCAAAGAAAAGCACTAGATATGATCTAAATGAAGATCCCCAGATTGAAATAATTAAAATAATTAATATTTTCTAATATAGGGTCAGTAATAGTTATTTGTAAGCCCATTTCAGGTAATTCCACGACCATCAAAAAAATAAAAATTGAAAAAGCGCTTTTCGCTACAAAGGAACTTATTATTTAAATATAGTCTAAATTGGACGCAAGTCGAACGCCTGGCTGAGTGTGCACCTTGGCATCAACCTGTTTCAATTATGATTTTGTGGGTATTGTTCTGAATGAATCTTGAGTGCTCACTTGAACGGAACTTTTTGGATGTCGAAGCAATTATAATTTTTGCTAGGCGACTGCTAACAATTATTCCATAATGAGAGGAAATTTGTATCTAAAATTGGTCTGATAATATCAACCCTAGAAATTTTTATTTATAGGACTGATTGAAGTCTTTAACTTGAAAATTTATAGTTCTTCGTCCGTGAACTTTGATGTGTGAAGTGATTCTTCCTAGGATACGATGCTTGTCACTTATTCGGGTTGGAAATACGACGGTGGCGACTGCGGCTTCCTTTTTCATCCTGGTAGGTTCAGCAATCGTCGATTAACTGGGTTTAGTTGAATAGAACACCAGATGGTGTATGGGTATTACCCCCAACAGAGTTGAGGCAATCTCCATTCCAATTCCCCTTCTGTGTATATCATACACTGGAGTTGATGTTGGAAAATGGCCAGGTTTCTTATTGTTCTAATTTTCGTCGTGGCATCAGCGCTCGAGACGAACCAGTTTCTTATTGATTTCATTGATTTTAGGTGGATTGAAACCAAGTGCGCATCATTTGATTGTATTTTTTTATGTTCGAAATCTTTTTTCGGAGGTTGTTAAATATATTTAGAATTTTCTAATATCTATTTTATGACATAACAGTTCAAATATTTATCGCTTTAGGATCGAAGTCTATTGTGTAACAATGAACATGAAATATGAGACATGTTTCAGACATACAATAACATACATACAAGCATCAAATCATTCACTATAATTATTAATTTTTATAATTTAATTATTAGATTTCTTATATCCCATAATTTAAAAGGCTTTAACCATATAATATTCCGAATGACCGTAAAACCTGAATTATCTAACATTTTATCTAACTGTTTTCATGTACTTTCTTTGTTTTTTCCATTGAACCTCTGTATCAATTATCATGTTTATTTCGTAAATCTATTTTAATTAATACTTTATCTCCTACGATCTTTAATTTCTTGTATTACTTGCGTTTGGTTTCTATTGTTATTTTCAATATAGTAAGGCATGTTTTTATTTGATGTTATGTCTCGTTGTACGAAACAATGTTTGTTTATGCGTTTCGCCAATATAATTTCTACTATGGAATGTTTAGTAGTCTTCTAAACTGTGGCATTTAATGTATATTTTATTTGTAGTAGTGCATTTTCCCATTTCTGTACAATTTATCATTAATACTCATATTGTTCAAAATTGTCTTTACACCTGGCCATTTGTCTGGTAATGATATGAACTCGAGAAATTTAAATTGATATTATGTTCAGTTACCAGTAGTCTAAATTCCTGTGATTCAAAACCGAATTTTAATATCCAATAAAATATTACATACCGTCTTTTTATCCTGGGCTTTAGCAGCTTCGAAAACAACATATTTACTGAAGTTCTCAATAATGGACATAATACACTTTTTTCACTGCACATTATCTTAAGTGAACCACAAAAATCACTAAAGGCCCTTTCAAATGGTTCATTTGACTATAATCTATGACCTATTTCACGCGTTTTTGATGTTAAAACCTTTCTTTTTTGACGCAAGCATGTATCAAAATTTTAGTAATTTCATCTACTAACGGAACAAAAAATATATCGGTAATTAATTAATTTAATTTTATTAATTTTTATTAGTTCAGCTACTCTTTTAATTAAACCACTAATTTTAACCCCTGTATCTAATAACCAATTGAATTCTATATTATTCATTTAAATCTTAATAAATGGCCTACCATCATAACTATTCTAGTTAATTAAATTTAAATAATTATCATTAAAACCCTTAAAATTATTTTTAGATTCGTTCATATCATTATTTTTATTCATTGAAAAAGTTTCATCATTATTTATATTCATAAATTCCAAATCATCATTATTTAAATATGTAAATTCATTAAAATTATTTTTATTAAACAAACATTCAAAGCATTCATTCAAACATTCCTTATCGCATGCATATTTTAACAGTCTCATATTAGCACTATCATTATTTACTTTTGATCGAGAGCTCCTAGCACAGTGTCTGCCAAATTGTGTACCGTGAAATATTTAGTTTAATCTACAATTGAAAAATTAGCCAGCAATCATTAAGATATTGTTGGTTACTTAGAGGAAAAAACAAAAATTTCGCGTACTCAAAGTGGGTTCCCTAAGCAACCAGTATGACTTATGTGTGCCCGTGGTGATGTAACACGTTGGTAATGCGTACATAGGTCGGAGTTTACCAGCAGGTGAGCTCCTATGGTAGAACTACTCCTGGCAAAGTCTCGGTATAGGTTCAAGAGTGCCATGGAAGGACTTACCTCGTTCATTCATTCAATCAGTACGACCTTGGTCCAAGTGGACGACTTTAGCAACGAAAATCTTCAGACGATTGACTTCAAACATGATACTTAACAGCCAATCAAAAGACTTGTAGTAAAGATCATTATGATTTATGATAGATCACACAGGACAATTATTACATATAGTCAGATTTAACATAATACAACGAGTACAGGATATACATTGAAAGTCCGGGATAATATTCGAGTGGATCGAAGAAAATCATCAGTCGATGCTCATAAAAACACTTCGCCTTCGGCTATCAGGACGTCGATGCCCACCTGAAGCCGAGCGTTTTCCGGTATTTCGATCTCTCCAGCAGAGACGAGACGATAAAATTCCGTTGCCTCCGGCGCATTTGTTTTCGAGATCGCATTATTGGAGGTTTGAGCAGCAAATAGAGTAGTTTCCAATGCCGCGACGGTATCTCGACGCTTTTGATTTTTCTCCGCTCGAGAAGGAAGTTTACGTTTCTTTGGAGCAGAAGTGGTAGATGCTACGGTATGACTAATTGACGACGTAGAAGACACGCATTTGACTGTAGTTGTCTGGGAGTTCGCTTTCTTTGATGATCTCGACAAGATAGGTTCGACTAAAGGATGAGAACTGAAAATCCGTTATCTAAGAATTTCATGGATTTCACCTATTGGACTTATTCCTGCTATGATTGTTTATATGTTCGTAATTGCAAATCGAGATAAAAACAGAGAAGATTATCCAGTGTCAATTCGCATTGGTGATTTCTATAGTGGTTCGCATTACTGACGCATCATTGGTGACTCGTTGTAATGGCTATCAGATTCGTGGATAAAAAATATTTATTTTCATCCTACAAGAGAAGTCAAATACTAGACAGATGTGATGCTATCTACAGAAGACCGTTTATCTTAACGTGATTGAAGTTCTTAACGATTTTGTTAGTGTATCGGTTTATGATGATAAAAATGTTGGACTCTGGCGAATAATAGTAGACTTGTCTGGAAATGCTAAAAATATTTATCTAGAATGAATAAGTAGATTTATCTTAGGCTCGTGACGAATTTATGGTATTTCTCTAAAGATCCACGAAAGTAGCTCTCGACGATTAGTTGGCTCAAAGATGCATTGCTATTCCTTTTCCATCCGTGGTGATGAACAGATGCTGACATTCTATCTATGTGATTGTGATGGTTGAAGTCTTTATGGAAATACTAGCATTATTTTTACGAATTATTTTTTGATGGTTTTACGTCGATTGCGACTCAATGAACCCCATTATTCTCTGGAATTTTACTCCAATTTTTACTTATCTACCTTGGAGTCTTTCTACTTACCGTGACACACCTGCGGACCACCGGTATTGCTACCCACCGTCCCCACACCGTCACGATAGACAGATCAACTCAACTCAAAATTATTATGAAAAATGCAAATAAAATATATGAATATATATGATTAAATTCTCTTATCATCTAATAAATCTACAAAATTTATTTAATCTACCTAGCGACCATGCCATTTGGACTTCGATCATGACGCTCTTCTCATCATTTCTAAATCATGTTCAGCATTATTCACCAAAGTGCAATAAAATCTCTTCTGTCAAAATCTTTTACATCTCCAATGCAATTCCTACGAGAAATTTGACTTTTTTCATATTTGTGAAATTCTCTCAATGGCATTTAATCATCATTTTCATATCATCGGCTCATAAACATTATCGACAATTTTGGTTTGTCATTTATTCATATCTTCAATTCATCATTGGTCATATTTTCAATTCATCATTGGTCAGATCTTCAATTCATCAGCATCATGATCGAAACTTCCAAACAGCAACATCGCCAGTTCCGTGAAGAAGAAAGAATCATCATTCAGAATAAATAATTTATTGATCCAAATTATCTAAATAAGATTATCTACTACTATTGCATGGATTCTAAATATCATAACAAATAATCAAAAATTATTACTCTAAGTCCTGAATCGAAACTGCAAAACTGAATCAGTTATAAGTGATCCTGAAAATATCTCGCTGATTATCGGTTATCAAAGATCTTCTCCTTCGTAATTGATTCTAAATTAAGTTCAGTAGCTGGTTATTTTCCTGATTGTTTAAGTCCGTAAGTCGCTGTGTCTAGTCCCATTTGGATTTTGGTAGAGTTAATTAAGTAACGATATAAATACATTTTACCTATTTGGATTTTGGTAGAGTTAATAAAGTGATTTTCGCGTCTACCTTATATACTATTTTTGTTCCAATCAGGACTGAGCTGTGTTGTTTTTTATCTATTTTTTGTTATTTCCAATTTTAAAATTGTTTTACTAAGCGTTATTTATTCCTAATTTATTAATTTATTGTTTTTATTTATTTTTCATATTTTATATAACTTTTGTGGATTCTCGTTGCATCTCATGGGTGTAATAATTCGTTTTTAATTCTTATCTAATTATTGTTGATGGTTTATGCATTTTATGTTCGGATTTGGTTTTCGCGTTTTCGAATTTTATTTTTCTTAAATTTGATTTTATTAAATTATTTTCCTCTTTTGTTAGCTGCTCGTAGTTAATATCCTATTTCCTATTTTTTAATTGTTTTGTTTTTCTTTTATTGTTTATTTCGGTTTTTCCTTATTGATTCTTCCGTTTTTCTTTATTTTATAGTTATTTTTATTTAATTCGGTTAGTGTTAAACCTATTTATCTATTTTATTTTTACTCTGGACCTTTCTCTTATGTCCGATTCAGCTTTACCTCTTATTTCAACCAGCAATATGAAAACTACCATGTATAAGATAAAGTACGTCTGGACGTGTTTGTATTTGAGGGCGAATATACAAATTGCTCGTTTGCGATATTCTATTCTATAGTTTATATATACCGTATTTATTTTCTTATAACACACACCTTTAATAATTTTCTGTTTGATATATGAAAATTAAAACCGTACATTCAAATTACGGAAAGCTAGAATGTTTATTCAAAATATTGATCAGGCAGATAAAGGCTGCTATTTCCAACTAAATTGGAATCTTGAATGCCCTGACCCAGGGGCTCATCAATACCTTCATGTCTGTCAATATAGCCCGGTTTTGAAAATCCAGAAATCATCGTAGCATGAGACAGCTGCTCCCAGGCAGAGTCAACCCAATCAATCAAAACATCTCTTTGGGGAACTTTTGCTTTGAATATGCCTTCATTTGCTTCCATATCCGTTCTTAATTTTTCAGACCTCATTGTTCTTAAGTGCGATTTAAACGGTTTATTCCAGCTAACATCTGCAGGCTGGCAAACTGATGTAAAACCAGATGGAATCTTCATCAATGTAATATTAAGGATATTTGCAGCGGCTAAAACATCGCTTGTCCAGTGTGCTGTAAAGTCATCCAATAATAAAATCTTTGGCTTCTCCACATTGTCGGAAAAATTATGATAAAGCCAGATAACCATCATATCGCTTGTAAACCAGCCATTTTGGTTGCAATATATTTGAGTCGTGCTGGTTTTATTGATCTCCTGTATTTTTTTCCAGACACAACTACCAAATCCATGTTGATTAATTCTATTCTGCAACGATGATGCCTCCACAACTGATTGTTTACCCTTAAATATTACAAAAGGTGGTTTTTTCTGTCCATTAGAAGATCCCAGCAATAATACTGATATCCTCTCTTTTTCTTTCCCAGCTGTTCGTATGAATATTGTCTTGGAACCTATTTTATCTAAGGTTTTTCCGGGGATTGTTTCATAATTAACAGCCGTTTGGTCGGCATTCCAAACACAATCTACATTTAATTCAATCATTTTTTGTCGGACGTCTAATGCAAACTGAGTGGCTACCGGATTTGGAAGGACTATGGATGTTTGGCTCTGAGTGACAAGCCATATTTTTTCTTAAAGGTTTTTAGCCACCCAGTGCTTGCTAAGAAATTATTAACATCGGTTTGTCTGCACGATAGGCGAGCTTTAGCACAAAGTATACTGTCGGTTACGGGGACACCATTTTGGCGCAGGGTTCGGACCCAGAAAATAAGTTCGTCTTCGACTTCAGATGAAAGACTCGAGGAAGTTCTTAGTGGTCGGATCTTTTTCAATTTCTTGACCCTATTCATATTCCCAAGTTTTGTTATTCGGTCTTTATTTTTTCTCCATTGATATATTAACTGTCTTTTGGCTTCACGAGCTGGCGATGATGACTTTAGATCAGGCCAAAATTTGGTAACTGTCTGTGACGCACCATTTACATCATAGAAATCCAACACATTCTTTTTAAATTGTATCGTATATGCAGTTCTCATATGTTTTACTTCTACTGTGTGGAATCCTTTTGTAGAAATGCGCCCAGATGCATTCTTCTTACCCACCATGTTGGGTTTAAAAGTTGAGTGTTTTTAAAAATTAAAAAAGTATTGAACGATAATATTAAAGCCTGTGTGTTATAAGAAAATGTGTGTTATAAGAAAATAAATACGGTATGTGCATTATATCTAGGCTGACCATTCGTCCCTTTTTTCAAGGGACAGTCCCTTTTTTCAGTATGGTACTCCTTAAATTTAAATTTTTTTAAAGGGACGCAATTTGTCCCTTGTTCTCGCCATACTTCCCATAAAGTCCCTTTATTCATATCTCTGAAATACCATATATTTATTGCAACGCGTGAAAATCATTCACAACGGCAAATCTCTTCATTTTTATATCTAACTACATTACAAATTTTATTATTTTGCAGCTACATACAATGCAGCTAGTAAGGGCAGCGACAATGCAATTTTTCTTATTGTGAACAGCACTTTTAAATATCAATCGATTTCTTATTGTGAATAGAAAATCGATTTCTTATTGTGAATAGAAGAATGTCAAAAAAATGTCAAAAAAATTTTAAAACATATGTTTAAAATAAGTAAATAATTCGTTTTTCTGTTTATTTGAATATTTGTAGTTTAACTGAATATTTGAATATTTAAAGTTAACTTTGTATAAAAATTCTACTAATAATTAGTGAATAATTTTTTTTAAAGATTTTATAAGGACATATATTAGTTTTAATGTTTATTTGAATATTTTAACGTAAGTAACTTTAGATAATCTTAAAATGTTCTATTAATAGTTAGTGAATAATTTTTTTAAAGGATGCCACCAAAACGGAAATGTATATTTAATGAATTACTAGAAAAAGAATATCCATTTATTAAAAAAACCTCAACAGATAGTGACGTAAGATGTTCCAAATGTTATGCTGAATTTTCAATTGCGAGCAGTGGCCGCTGGGACATATCGCAGCATTTAAAAAGTGTGAAACACAAAAAAAGCTGATATTGCTGCAAGTAGTAGTAAAAACTTAAATTCATTTTTAAGAAATCAAAACTTTAACGATTGCGAAAAGAATTTGGCTCTTATTGAAGGTGCCTGGGCATATCACACAGTGCAACATAATCATTCATTTCGTTCCACTGATTGCACGACAAAATTAATTAAGAAATGTTTCAATGAGAAATTCGCTTGTGCCAGAACAAAATCAGAGGCAATAATTTGCAATATTTTTACACCATTATCTTTAAATTCAATTGCAAATGATGTGTCTTCTGTGAATGTTTTAACTATTTATTCAGACTGTTCGAATCACGGAAGCGTCAAACTCTGGCCAATTCTGGGCAGATACTTTTTACCAAAAAAAGGAATTGTTGTAAAAAGTTTTGAAATTAAACAATTACCAGGAGAAACATCTGACATTATAACAAGTTATATTAAAGAAGTTTTAATAAAATATGAAATAGCAAAAAGGAAAAAATAATGTTTTCTATAAAATGAAAGAATCTATTGGAAGAGACTTAATTGGTGTAAATTGTGCTGGTCACATCGTGAACAATTGTATACAAAGTGCAGTAGAAAATCTTCCTCTAGATGTGGAAGTTGTAATAGTTAAGATTTATTCATTTTTTTATATTTATTCAGTACGGATAGAAAAATTAAAGGAATTATGTGATTCCATAGATGTGTTGAGGTCTGTAAATTAAAATTAAAAACTTAAATAAAATTTAGGATAATAATTCAAATGGAAAGTAAGCGAGGAAAAAAGGCAAATAAAAGCGGGATCGTGCACAGAATCAATAGTAAAGGAAAGTGTGATGGAAACAGTATTAGAAAATGCAAAAAGCAATTACGAAAGGCGAGAATCCGGAAATCCGAGAAAAATCAATAAATGGAAAAATCATCGAAATCGAATGGGAAAAACGGGACAAGTATAGATTAGCTAATGGTCAACAAGATGATGGTTAGGGATTTATCAGAAAAGGGTTAGGAAGGGTCGAAAAACATTCAAACGTATGAAAACAGAAAACGTTAATTAATTAATTAATTGGCTAATGGAAAACCCGAGCTAATGGGAAACCCGAGCCAATGGAGAACCCGAGAGATAAAGGAAACCCGAGCTGGGTAAACAAGAAGAAAGGCAAACAAAAGGAAGATTTGGGCCCATTAGCTTGACACAATGATTAATGGGAAAAGAGTAAGGAGAAGATAGCGCGCGTAGGAAGACCGGTAGGGCCATTAATTATCTGGATTTATTGGACCATTATGGGTGACAGCCGAAGCAAACACGTAGGAGAAAATGTCAAACGAAAGATTGGCTCGGCAATAACCATTTGTCATCCTGATTTCGAGGAGTATATAAGCAAAGGGAAAATCAGAGAAAATCGGCATTTTGCCTCAGGTAGGGTAAGAAGAATCGAGAATAGTCGAGAGGTAAAAACGAAATTAGGGAAGTAGGGAAAAGAAGAAATAGAATTAAGAATACGAAAAGGTGAAAAGGAATCAAACCAAACAGAAACCGAGGAAAACGTGAGTCAAGAGAATCGAAAGGACAAAAAGGTGAATATTATTTGTTTGCAAAGCATCAACGCCGAGCGGAGAATCGTATAAAACTTTGATTGGTAATTGTAGCGTGATAATAAATTGTGAACCTGTTGTTTCAATATACGTTGGGTCGTTCATTGTTTTGATTTAAAGAACACAGGAGTCAGAGAGAACCGACTTGAAATAATTCAAAACCCAACATATATTCTGGTGAGCCCGACGTGATTGCAAGTCGGCGGAAAATTATTGAAAGTTAGTGAAAAAATTAATTGTTGAAAAAAATAGTACCGACGTGATTGAAAGTCGGAGAAAAATTATTGGAAGCTAGTGAAAAAGGAATTATAAAAAGAATTAGTACCGACGTGATTGAAAGTCGGGGGAAAATTATTGAAAGTTAGTGAAAAAATTAATTGTTGAAAAAGTACTACAGACGTGAGTAAAAGTTGGATTAGAAATTGGGAAAATAGTGTTAACTAGAGAGATATAAAAGGCTATTATTGGGAGATTTGAAAGAAGTTGAAAGTAATTTTAAATTATTGTTTAACGTTTGAAGTTTAGCTCAAAGTGAACCGATACAACCTCAGAAGTCAGAAACAAGTCCAAATGGCAAATGATAATGCTGTTATGCCTCTCAATAGAGAGATGATTGATTTCGCAAGTTGCCAGAAATTACCCGTCAATCAATATGGAGGAGACCCTGTTGAATTTGCAGATTTCATGGGAGATTATTATATGTACGCCTCAGCATACGGATGGACACAAGCCATAATGGTTCAGAGATTCCCACTCTATCTGAAGGGTGCGGCAAGAGAAGCCTGGCAGCAAGTCGACAAACGAAATGTTGGAAATGATTGGACAAAATTGAAGGATGCAATGGCACTGAAACTGGTTGGTGGAGATATCAAAAGAATCATGCGACAGAAATTTTATAATCGAGTTCAAGGTCCAGATGAATCGGTCAGTGAGTTTGCTTATCATCTGACCACTTTAGCAGATAAAGCCTTCGAAGTCAAACCAGATCAAGCTGATATGGCCAAGCAGGTTAAAGAGCTGTTAGAAGATCAGTTTATAACCTGAGTCCACTCCGAAATCAAAAAGGCCCTATGTTATGTGGATTTTTCCAATTTCGATGAGCTCGCGAAGAAAGCCATGAAGATAGAGTTGAATTTAAAAAGTGCAAAAAGATCAGATGCTTTTGGAGTTAATGTGGAGAGACGTGAGCGGTCAATTACGCCTGTGAGAGCACCATGGGATGAAAAGAAAATAAATCAAATCAGTAGTCCAATCTTGAGACCAAATAATAGATTTCAAGCCAGTAGATCAGCCATGAACGTACAATCAAATGGACAGGTAAATAATCCTCAATGCGAACATTGCAAAAAGTCCGGACACTATTCAAATCAATGTTGGTTCAAATATGGGAAAAATCCCAGCCCTAGCAAGAGATTCACAGATAACAAAAGGATCAGCAGTGATGTCGAATGCTATCGATGTGGAAAGAAAGGGCATATTAGCAGAAACTGTTTTACCAGATCAAGATCATCGTCAACGTCACCTTCACCACAAAGGGACAAAGTGAATACAAATGGACAGATACAATGTCATTCGTGCAAGGGATACGGCCACATGGCGCGATCATGCCCAAGGAACTCAGAAAGATTCAGCAGACCTATATTAAAGAAATCGATCAGATTCCAAGAAGATATGCCAAACACTAGTAATATGACATATGCTCAGAGAGAGGAATTTCAAGACAAAATGGAAAAGGAATTTCGAGAAATGCGGCAGAAGCTGAACAAATTAGTGGCTAAATTCGAATCAGATGAAGAAACTGAATCTCATATGATAATTGGAACCGTGTCAGAAGGTGAGGGAAAACCTGCCACGAAAGTGCGAAAGATCGCATCAGATGAGAATCCGACTGCACTGTTAGCCCGAGTTGAAAAATGGCTTGAGAAAATGGAAACTGACAACTCCCAGTTGAAACGATGGATCGCAGAACTCAGTGTGATGTCACTAACCCAAAGCGAACTAAAGAGAGCCATAAGTTTATGTGCAAAGTTATTCAAAGGAAACAGAGACGATGAGATACTTAAACAAATGCAAAAGTTTGGCAAGGCTTTACGGTCAACAAGGGATTTAGCTGATATCATAGTGGAAACGACGGGACTTGATAATGTGAAATGCCAATTCCGTGTAAATGCATACGGACAAATCAGAGAGCTAAAGGAGCGAATACTGCGTCAATACAGCGGATGGCAAGTGGAACTAAAATTTGAAAATCGATGTCTGAAAGACGAGGAGTACTTGGTAGATTGCGGTCTGATACCAGGCTGGAGAAATAAAGTAAATGTTGTTAATGCTGTTAATACTTTGAATTCAGACAGACAAAATTGGGAAAAGATTCTAGCAGATTTACAAGATACCCTGTATGCAGGGAATAGAGATAAAATTAATGCGAGTATCGACTTCATAATGAGCATCGAAATGGATCGAGACATGAAAGAAGGGTTGTTTGAATGCATCGTACCGTATACGAATAAACCGACAAGTTATCAGGCAAAGTTAAAAGAGGTAATCCGAAAACTAGGACATGATTATGAGGCGGCAGACGATAGTGCGAAGTCTTTGATAATAGCGTTAAATATTGCGGATCAAAGGATTGAATATTATCAGGAACATTGGAGTGTAAAAGCAAAGAAAATACGACAAAAAGCAGCGGAAATATTAGGTAATGAAGGAATTATCGTGTTGACGTTCAAAGGACGAGAATTGGATGATGACGAAAATTTGTTAAACTACGGATGTAACCCAAATTGTATTAATAATGTGTACGCAACAAAACAAAGTGGTGAAATGGAAAAAGATGCAGTAATAGTACCGTTTTGGCCTCTGTATGAGGAAATGGATAATGATAATGTGGAGATTAAAACTGAAGTTGTAGATGACCCAGGAGAAATTTATCAAGAAATTAATGAATTGCAGAGATTAGACACAATGGAAAATGAGGAGATGAGATCGGAATATGAAGTTACAAGGGATGTTGAGGAAATGAGCACCGATAATAGGGTACTACCGAGCATAGATGAGATGAAAAGTGAAGAGAACTTCGTTGAAACTAAAAATGACATTGCGATATGTCGGAAAAAACAGAATGATGCGGAAATTGAATCTTTGAGTTTAGATGAATCAAGCGAAACTGAACGTTTAGATGAATCGAGCGAAACTGAGCGTTTAGATGAATCAAGCGAAACTGAGCGAATATTAAAAAGTTTAGTAACGGAATTGTACTTGTTAGATGAAACTGAAACAGAAGATAATACTTCGGAGGGGGAGAAAAGAGTTGTAAAAAGATTGGCAACGGAATTAAAGAGGAGATTACCGTCGATAATTAAAAGAAATTATGAAGAAAAGGAATTTTGTGAGGAAGCAGTAATTGAGGACCTAACACGAACCGAGTTGGATCGAGATGTAATATTGACAGTGCTAGCCTATATAATATTGGAGATTGGTATTTATGGTTGTCTGGAGAGTGACAATTCAAAATCATTGATAAAGAAAGCTACTGAAATGACGAATAAATATTTGACTAAATGGATCGCAAACAATGGCGGATGGGAAAAGTTAATACAAAAGGCTGAGAGCCCAAAAACAGAGACAGTGAGGAAAAGGGAAAACTTGCATTTCCATGGTTGATGATTTCTATTATTATGTTATTGGGAATAATAAACACGACGAATTCATTGGTGGCATACGACTGCTCCCAAACCGAAATGGAAAGAGTATATTCGTTGGTAAACGTAGCAGAGTGTTCGGATGCATATCCAGTAAAATTTAAAGTGACAAATCCAGTAAAATATCATGTATATCAAGAATCGGAGTTTCAACGAGCAAAGGTGAGAGAGTGTACAGTGAAACGAACTACTTTTGTATTTTATTGTGGAAAATGGAGCCACTCATCGATGGTGAAAATGCAATCGATACCTAGACCGATAGAAATAATTCCAGAGAAACAGGACATTTGAAAATCAATGCAGATATTAAACTACAAGCAAAGCTTAACCACAAAATCCGCGAGACTGTAACCGTGCGAGGGATAATAAAGTCGAATGGTGATTGCCAAGGAGAGCCCTACAAAGTAGACGATGCTATAATTGACAAAGCCGTGGTTGTGGAAGAGTACATGTCAGAATTAAGAGAATTTGATGGATCATTTGATGATGATACTGGTAAACTACAAACACATCCATTCTGCAACATGAAACAATCTAGCTGTCAGACAGGAGAATCAATCTTGGTGTACGATGTCGATACCAAAAAGTGCAATCTAGTGCAATTGAAGTCAATGAGTTTTAAAGAAATAACGGGAGAACAGATCAGGGAAAAGCCTGAGAAAATAAGAATGGATCCAGCAACGAGTACAACAACAAAAATCACACCTCTACGGATGAAAGATACTCCAACAGTGTTAATGTCAACCTCGGAGGAAGATGGGATGCGATTCCTGAGAAAAGAAACTAAAACAAAGTGTGGACAAAGTGTCTATGAGACAAATTATAAAGGTATATATGTATCTCAGAAGATGACTACAGAGGCCCAAACAAACATACATGACGGAGATATCAAGTTGACAAATTACTTTAATAACAAAATAGATTATTTATTTCACTTTGGTCAAAATACTGTTGAAAATGTGTACCGAGAAGTTATTATAAATGATTGCAATCTCAATAAAGAAATACTCCGAAATCGGATGGCAATGGCTATAACCAATCCTAATTTGGTAGCACCATTGTTAATTACAGAAAATGTGGTGTTTGCCAGAATTTTCGGTGAAGCACTATATAGCTATAAATGTAAAGCGGTACCAGTTAAACTGACAAAGTATGACCAATGCACCAACGAGTTACCAGTGAATTTAAATGGAAAGTTGCGATTTATGGAGCCTGTAACACGAATCTTACTGGAAGAGGACGTGAAACCGAAAGTACTACAGTGCAATAGATTGTTGGCACCATTATACAGACTAACACCAGAATCTTGGATTGCATTACCAGATCATCGATAAGTAAAGACACCGGAAAATTTAGAATTGACAGAACTACAATATCTGGTAAATTTAACGTCGTTAGAGAAATTATCGCAAAGTGGAATTTACTCGAACGAAGACATTGAGGAAGCTCGCAGAAACTTGTTATTTCCATCAAAGAAAGAAAGAGTAATAATGGAAATGGTAGATACAATTCTCCCCAGCGGAAGTGGGAAGGTAAATTACGAGTATTTGTTAACTCCAGATCATTACAAGAAAGCGACGTGTAATACAATGAAAAAGATCTGGGGAAAGTTTATGTTCATTGGAACAAGCGTGTGCCGGATTGATTGGAATTTATGTAATATGTGTTGTAATCAAAGTAATAATATCGCAGGTCTTATCAACACACAGATTATACGCGATCACAGGTTGATCGTGGAAACTAGTATTTGGTTGCATACCATTATTGGCTAGATTCTTCATTACTCATCATCAATATCAGGAGTTGGAGATACTCAAGGCGCGAATATTAAAGAAGAAAAAGGTGAGCTACGCTAGTACAACCCCTTCAAGGGACGAGAACAACGACAATGACAACGAGGGTGATAGTGCACCGTTATATGTTGACAATCAAGAACTAAGTGGAATGAATAAAGAAGCATTGAGAACTTATCAAATCTTAAAAGAGCCACTGTTGAATGCGAGTAGCGTAGACACGTTTACAAAATTGTGTATACCAAAATCATTTATGCAACCAGCACCAGTGTATCCAGTTGATCGATTACGAGAGATGAAACCAGTAGAAAATATCGCATTACAATGTGAAGGGATGGTAGGAGAGAGAATCGAGCCTTCTAGCGCAGAGATCGAGAGAAAAAATATGTTAGGCTTACCATGCAACTACTCATTGATGACATTAACAAAGAGAGGAAAGCAACCCCGAATATTTATACAAATGAACAAACATAAAGTGGAAGCTTTAGTCGATTCGGGAACTAGTCACACAATAATATCGGAAAATGTATTAAACGCGAAGGAAAAAATGCGAATAAAGCCTACCGACGAAATAGTGAGGTCATTATCAAAAAATGAATTAAACATAATTGGACAACTTAACGTCATATTCCATATTGGAGATCGAATAATAGCGCACGATGCGCTCATAATGAAGGGAAGTCCAGTACGATGTCTGATCGGTATGGATATATTAGAGCAGCTGGACGGAGTCGCACTTGATTTAAAGACAGGTAATTTGATATCAGGAGAAACAGGAGAAATAATTCACAGGACAGGTGAGGTGTTTGGGAATCAGACATTGACAATACCAAAACAATCGGAAATGGTGTATTGTGCAAATACCATGAGTATGGATAGTGGCGATTTTTTAAATGAGCCAAACCAGACACTAGTTGAAAAATATGATATACCAAGATGCGACGAAATAGTCAAAGTGGAAAATCAGATAGAGTCTGTACATGCAATGAAAAGTAGTAATAAACCAGTCAGCGACATCAATAAGATATTATATGTAACAACAATGCTGATGTTAGTAACAGTCGCGAGCGGCAAAAGGATTGACTTACCATATGCGGTAAACAAAATCCAGGGAATGGAGAAAATACATACATATTCCACTCTAACAAATATTGTGTGGAGTTGTAAATGCGAGATCGCAGACCAAATAGAAATTATTAATTTACTAGACAATACGGCACCAGTGGTAGAACTGAATTATGATAAAGATATATTTGCTGTACGAAAGTTAAAGCCAAATTTCAAATACCAATGGCTGTTGAGACAGAACATGTCAAAGTGGTACACGCAAATTCCGATAGAAGTGCACACAAAAGAGATGCGAAACTTGATCGAAATAGAACCAGAGATAAATGGAATCAATATATATATTGGAATCAATATATATATATATATATATATATATATATATATATATATATATATATTGGAAGCCAGTGGACTTGGTGAGAGTGCGAATCACATTTCAAGGGTTAAATGTCGACACCCTTAACTCGCGAAAATAATTTATCCGCTACGAGAAATTGAAAATGAATCAAAATTATTCAGTTAATGCAAACTACTACGAGAACATATGCCTCGAAAATGGAACGGTAGTGAGAAACCAATGGTCACGATTTAAGAGTGAGACCCAGTCTATCTCAGAGACGAGTCAAATCGTATAACCCTGAGTGTTGGAAATGGACCGGTAACGATATATAGAAAATCAGGAAATGATGAAAGAGTTGTTATTATCTACAAACAAAAAACCCTGACTATATTAGATGCCGGTAATCATTTTTTTACACTTTACACTTCTGATTTAGAGACGGCATGGGAATTAACAGTTAAATATCAGCGATGGATAACCGATCCAGGCAGATGGCAAACAGTTTTCGTGGAAGTCAAGACAATCAATGAATCGAAACGAAAATCATATACAACCACATCACCTTTCCAATTACCGACCCAAGAGACGACAAAACCTAACTCAAATAACCTAATGATGACAAATTCGGATTTGACAGTCAACTATTGTGAATATCTCATTTACATTTTAATAACAGGTTTTCTCATCTTATCAATAACATTCATAATCATCACCATCTTGATATGTGTAAAAGAGAGACAACTAACTATCCTTCAACCACCATCATATTCATATTATGAAACAAGACTATAAATTGTGATCTGCATGCTATAAATAGTGTATAAAAATATATTACATTTATATCAACAATGTGCATGTTTTATAAGTACCATAGGATGAACTGTGTAATTTGTTTGAGATTGGAAGCGAGGTGTTGATGCTTTGCGAATAAAGAGTGATACAAAAAAAATGACTATCATTTAATTTCAGAGAATGCAAGAAGCCTCGGAGATGTCATGCAAAGAGTGTAAAACAAGTACGCAAGAACTAAAGCAAAAGTTTCGTAGCATGCAGGGCAGAATAACAGATTTGGAGGAAGAAAACTTCCGTCTGAAAAGACGGTTGGACCGTATGGAAATCTTATTGTTTCAACACGAAGCCGATTTCGCGATGTTTCGAATGAGAGTAGAAGAAATAGAGGAATCGGAAGATGATTGTGAGATAAATCAATTAGACTAAAAAATAAATTATTTAAACGGACCCTGTTGGTGTTTTTTCGTCCTCGAGAAAAAAAAATAATAGTTTAAATAAATATAAGTAAATTAATAAATAATCAAATGAATAAACAAATTGATATAAATAAATAAATAAAAAAGTGATAAATTAAATTAATGAATAATAGATAAAAATGAACAAAGTTAAACGAGCAAATAGAATAACTCAAATAAACGTTGCAAATAATGAAATGACTACCTTAAATGAACATTAGAAATAAATAATATTAAATAACTGAATAGTAATTAATGAATTAGCATAACTATATAGCAATGGGTAACCTACTGGGGCGAGAGAACAAAATTATAAATAAGTAAGGAATAATTTCACATAAGTAGTAACAAAGATTAATCACGAAGAGGGACACAATTACCCCACCCTTTCTAGCATAAATTAAAAACAAAGGTATGCTGAACATTTATTCAAAGTTCTATTCATCATCAGAGTCCAACAGAACGGGACTTTGGATGCCACAGTCCCATTCCCTGCGTACATTGCAAGGCGGGCGTCTTTCAAACCTACTGCCTGTATCCACACAGGCAAAGGTACGTTTCAATCCCTTTCGACGCGGTGGCAAAGGGACCCTGAAAAAGAAATTAAAAAACGTGTTAGTATGGCAGTCAAATAACCATTGCATAACATCGAGATGTTCAAACTTAGGTTCTGGTACAGCCTAAATTAGTAAGGGTTGAAAAAAAAAATGAAATAAATACTATATAAAATTCCGTACCATGGCGCCCTCGACAAATAGTTAGTGCAGAGAAGTAATTGATTTTAAGAATTATGTAATAAATAAATAAGTATAAATACGGCAAAAAAAAATTTTTCAGAAAAATGCAAGCGCAATCATTAGCAAATACGAGGAGATGTAATTAGAGGTTTGCTTTAGTATAAATACAAAATCAAAAATCAAAAATATATGACCCAAAACATGAGTGTGGTATAGGTAGTTGCATAAACAAATTAATGAATTAAAATTAAAAAGTAAATAAGTTAATTTAATAAGCATCAATAAGTTAATTTAATAAGCAACACGAGCACTTGCAATCACCGGGGTTTATCTACCCTGGACAGTGATTGCAAATGTTCGGTTGCTATGAGGGAACGCATTACTAATAGTTGAGGACAGCATGGTAAAAACAAAAGACAAGTAATCACTTACGTCCATAGTAATTGAGGGATGGCGTTACTAAAATTCAAAAAAAAATATGAAAAAAAAAATATATATATATAAAAAGCTTACTTGAAGATTGGCAAGACAAAACTAATGACAAGTGGTAAAGCAGAAACTTATATAGAACGCTTATCAGTATAGGCTACGTTAACAAACCACAGGGTAATTAATTAGAAAGCTTATCAGCACGGGCTACGTTAAGAAACCACAGGGTAATTAATTATAGAGCCTATCAGTATCGACTACGTCAAAAACCGCAGGATAAGTAAATATTCATTCGGAATATTAATGTTCATCGCAGATACTTTATCAGGCGGAAGATAAAAGTGTGTAAACAAAGTGATATCATGAGTCGGTCGGTGCGGTAAGAGATTTTAACTTTTTACCATGCTGTGAGCGAAATAAACCAATAAGTTTATTAATAACAAAAATTATTTTTAAATCATAATATTAATAATAATAGTAATAATGATGAAAGAAAGAAATAAATAAAAAAAATAAATAAATTACCTTGCAGCTGGGAATAAATTAGACAAATATTTTGCACATAAAAATCGATCAATAAAGTAAAAAAAATTTTTCAGTGGTTTATCAAAATAAAAGCCCCAGAAAATTCGAGTCACAATTGCTTCCAAAATTCAATATGCGCTCCCTAGAAATATTTAAAAACCAACCAATTCTGTTATTGTGTTGGGCTAATTTTTGTTCCCGGGTCGATAATAAAATTTGCGGTTGTATCTGACAAGTAGAATGACTGACCAATCAGACTGAAATACATTTACCATTGGGATGAAGTTTGAAGAAAATTGACACATACACGCAAGTGTACTCATTTATAGATACACACAAAGAACCCCGATTAATGTACAAGTACCGTGAACTACTTAACCGTAAAGACACACACAGACAGACACACAAGCATATCCTATCAACTGCTCAACTCTGTTATTAACCACAATTTTATCCATATTCTTGGTAAACCTTATTCATCTTGAACAATAACAACAACCACAGCTAATATCATTACGCTACTAACAATGTAGTATAAGAAATTTTCAATAAATTTTACTGTTGATTTCCACCAAAGTCGCTAGTCTAATCAATTAATGAATTCATAAACTCGCACACAAAAATTGTAAAAATGCAAATTATTTCATAGCCAAGTTCTTGAGATAAATTCAACGCAAACAACAATGAGCAGGGCAGAAAAACAAAACCACATAGTATTTCGAAAAAAATGATTGTAACAAAATATAATTTAAACAGATATTATTTAAAAATTTTTTATTCTCACCACATAACCAAAATAGGAGCAATACACACTTTCAGAAACAATAAACTAAATGTGGGAATATCTTTTTAATATCCTGAAATAAATTTAAAAAAATTTTATTCTCACCACATAACCAAAATAGGAGCAATACACACTTTCAAAATGTAGGAATATCTTTTTAATATCCTAAAATAAAAAATTTCAATACTCTGAGAAAGGTTTAACTACAATAACCTTACCAGACTGTCTTTAGTCTACTCGACCATTTGAAAGATCCTGAAAATGTCTGATAATATCAGATAATATCTTTAACTGTGTTTTTGATCAGAATTAAATAACTGTACTGTCATGTCTGAGGGAAATTTCAAATATATATGGGAAATGGCTCAACGAATCACACGAAGAGGATTTATTCGTGCTCACAATTTTTCATTGGAGAAACGATAAAAAAAAATTTCCTAGTCTTCACTGCATCCCAAACAAGATCAAGCGCTGCACTGATAGACAAATCGATATGCAGATTGGAAGACTCACTGCAGTCTGAAACAATTTCCTTCTATCAGAATTATTTAAACACACAAATTCCGATGGATATCAGTAAGTGATTGGAGACTAACACTGCATACATATTTTCCAATAATTAATCTCAAAGATGGAATTGCATGTACCAGAAAATTCGGTGTTTGCATGTGTGGACTGGGAGAGAGAGAGAGAGAAAGCTGCATACATATTTTCCAATAATTAATCTCAAAGATGGAACTGCATGTACCAGAAAATTCGGTGTTTGCATGTGTGGACTGGGAGAGAGAGAGAGAAAGCTGCATACATATTAGGGTGGAGTGAAAATGACCGAAAAAAAATTTTTTGACTTAGTAGACTTTGGATAGTTATAAAAACTTGCTATGAGGTCAAATGAAGTACTCTGTAAAGAAAAACAATAATTTAAATAATGTCTTGAGGTTCCACAACCAACTTTAAAATGTAACCATTGATAAGAAAACGATAATGTATTTGCTATCCGGTGTTCTTTTCATTACAAGGAATTGGCAACTTTTTGCTTCCACTAATACGTTATCGTTACTTACTGTTAACTAAAAGATCATTATTAGTTCACTTTTCTACGCATTCACACGCTGCACTTCCTGTTTCTAGAGTCAATTCAGACGGATTATTGCATACATATTGCATAACATTGTATTTTTTTTGAATCGCTGTATGTAGTATTGTTAGTGATAAATAATTACTCCACTACGATACTTCATTATAAGAGGTAATATTATAACATATTATTGAAGTCATTGATGGCATTTAAATAATATGGATTTAAAATGCCTCTGGTTTTCCTTTTTAGAGTTGCAATGGCTGTAACCAGAAAGAAAGTGTCTTGTGTCATCTTTGGTGGTCCATCCGAGATGCCCGACAATCAACTACCGACTTATGCAGATGTTATGAAATTCTACAACCTGACAAAGCAGAGACTGAAATGCGAATTGAACAATAAAGATCCTTCACATCGCAACGTGGCAGAAACAGTGTCAATGAAAGTAGAACAAATATGGGACAAAGCTTCCATACCATATGTAAGCCACCGCCGTGTTCATGAAATGTTGAACGTGTACCACAAGACGTTCATGAAATTGCTGAAGCCGTATAAATCTAGGAAGGACTCAGAACCATACAGAGAGAAAATATCGAAGTTTAAAGATGAATCGATTAAACTCTTTGACATTTGCTCCTGCAAGTGCTCTTGTATGTCTCAGTGTCACTGTGAGAAGTCAAGAAAGATACCCACAATTGAACGTGACTTTCTAGAAGATCAGCGGGTTTCACGCAGTATGATCATAACTGGAGTTGATGAGGTTGAATCCAGTAGATTACAAAAGCGGTATATCCGTAAAGAGTCGACACAGAGGCAGATGTGTACCAAATCTGCCATTGATGACATCGGTGATAAACAGTCGGATGTCTGTGACGAGATTTCTGGAATGGAAGAGGAAATGGATACCGGCGATGATGACTCTGATGACGATTGTATAAGCCAAATTAAACAACAGCGAAAATTGAATGACAAGCAGATGAGAGTTAAGCTACCGTCGTTGGCTTTAGCGTGTGATCGACATGGCGTATCCGACAGGGCGGCAGCAGGAATCGCCAGTGCTGTTCTTCAAGATGTTGGAATAATCCACGAACATGATGTTTCTAAAGTGATTGACAGAAGTAAAGTGCGTCGAGAACGTTGTAATAAGCGTGGCGCATTATGTGCCGAAGTCAGTAACACAATCACTGGGTTATATTTTGACGGCAGAAAAGACAATACAATGACCCAAATTAAAGAATGCGATGGTAAATTTCATCGGAAAATAATAACTGAAGAACATATATCGATTATAGCCGAACCAGGAGCTACATATTTCGGTCACATTACACCAACTGCAGGGTCAAGCAAAGTTATCACGGCCGAGTTGATTGCATATTTGAATAAAAGAAATGTTGACACGAGTGGCATAAAAGCAATAGGTTGTGATGGGACAGCCACTAATACGGGCATTCGAGGAGGCATCATTCGATTACTTGAAGTGACGTTACACAGACCGCTACAGTGGTTCGTATGTCAGTTGCATGCAAACGAATTACCGTTAAGACATTTGTTTCAGTATCTTGATGGACCTACCAATGGTCCAAAAGGATTTTCTGGTCCCATTGGAAAGTCATTGTTGAATTGTGAGAAGCTTCCCATCGTTGACTACATGCCGATAAACTGTGTTCTACCGTCAAGTGCAAATTCCGACGATTTAAGTACAGATCAGAAATACCTGTTCGATTTGTGTACTGCTGTAAGTGTTGGTATTTGTCCTGTCGACCATTCACTTCGCAATCCTGGTCTTATCAACCATTCGAGATGGTTAACCACGGCTAATCGCATACTACGTCTGTATGTTGCCACAAGAAGCCCGTCGGATGAACTAAAGACGCTTGCTACCTTCATCGTAACAGTTTATGCACCTGCATGGTTTGAAATAAAGAATACCCCTTCGTGTAAAGACGGCGCTCGACATGTCCACAGTACGATACTGAAATCACGCTACCTCACAGACGAGCTGAAGAAAGTTGTTGACCCGGTAATTCAACGCAACGCATTCTTTAGTCATCCAGAAAATCTGTTGCTTGCGATGCTTACCGATGAAAGATCAGATATACGCGAGTTAGCTCTGCGACGCATACTGAAATCCAGAAAGCAGAAACGTACGACTTCAGTTAGATCTTTCTGCGTGCCAGTAATCAACTTTGAAGCTACTAGCTACATAGACATGATCGATTGGCAGAAAACTCCGATCACAGAGCCTCCAATCGTAGTGGACATTGACGAAGATACTTTGTTAACCATGATCCGGGAAGAAGAAACGCCAAGACTGGATTTCGCCCGCTATCCTTGTCACACCCAGGCAGTAGAGAGACATATCAAGCTAGTGACAGAAGCATCCGAAATGGTGTGTGGTCCAGAAAAACGCGACGGATTCATTAGAGCACGCTTGGAATCGAGATCGAAAATGCCAAAACTGGACACCAAAGCCCAACATCATTTGTAGTTATAAAAACATGTTAGACAGTTTGCATGTGGTTTCCCTTCACAGATATGGTTCTTATTACTTGTAATGTTATGTACAGACTGTTAAAAAGTTAAACCATAACATAAATATGTTACTTATAAAAAAATGTTTTTTTTAAAGATTATTGCTTTTTTATCGAAATATGCCTATACTTTAGGTCAATTGTGGAACCTCAAGATATGCTTTAAATTGTCTAATTGTTTGCCACATTACTAATTGCATGTGTTACCAAGTTTTTATAGCTATCCAAACAAGATATTAAGAAAAAAAAATTTTCACTCCACCCTAATACATATTTTCCAATAATTAATCTCACAAATATTTTAACTGATAGTGTGTTCAAGGAAAATCTTAAAAAAAAAAAAAAACTGCATATATATTTTCAATCACTTCAATAATATAGTAAGTATAAGAAATTGCTGAAAGGGGGACACACACAATGACACACACGTCGATTTGTAAAAAGGCATGCACAGAGATGCGGTTTATAATGAGAATACACACATACACAATTGAAAATTCAGACCAGCTGGGTCGACTATTGTAATGTGTGTTTATATTTAAAATCGTTGCCAAAGTTAATGTACTATCGATTCTTACTGTGGTGTGTATAAGAAAAGAGTCTAGAAATTTCATTATTTTTAGAGTGGCTGATTCGTTTATATTTTCTCTCCTTGCTTTAACATGAGCATTATGATCTGAGAGAATATGATAGTCCACACCAACTAGACTACAATGATCTGAGAGAATATGATAGTCCACACCAACTAGACTACAGATTGGATTGATCTATATACGTGATCAAGTCTGTCGAATATCGGAAAAATTTATACATCTCTGGCATTTTTAAAATTCTGGTGTTCATGGGAGCCCAAATTTGATTACATGTTTACAACCATTGATTTATGATTAACTTTGTGATGATACGCTTTAACCGGCTTAGGATGACAACACCTGTCAACCAGATAAGATATACAATATAACCAATTCTTTAGTATCCAAGAACGGTTTTAATTGCTATGATAATGATAAAAGAAAAATTCAATTATTATTAGATTTGAGTTTTAATTTCGATTTTAATTTAGTTATTATTAATTTTTGAGAAAAAATTATGAAATTTTAATTTCGATCGTTATTAGCTAAATTTTGGTCACAGTTTTAAAGGAAAGCTAAATATTAAGCATGATTTTAACATCAAAAACAAAGGAAAGCTAAATATTAAGCATGATTTTAACATCAAAAACATATTTCGAGGACGAAAAAATTTTTTTAAGGGGGGAGATATGTTGAGGTCTGTAAATTAAAATTAAAAATTTAAATAAAATTTAGGATAATAATTCAAATGGAAAGTAAGCGAGGAAAAAAGGCAAATAAAAGCGGGATCGTGCACAGAATCAATAGTAAAGGAAAGTGTGATGGAAACAGTATTAGAAAATGCAAAAAGCAATTACGAAAGGCGAGAATCCGGAAATCCGAGAAAAATCAATAAATGGAAAAATCATCGAAATCGAATGGGAAAAACGGGACAAGTATAGATTAGCTAATGGTCAACAAGATGATGGTTAGGGATTTATCAGAAAAGGGTTAGGAAGGGTCGAAAAACATTCAAACGTATGAAAACAGAAAACGTTAATTAATTAATTAATTGGCTAATGGAAAACCCGAGCTAATGGGAAACCCGAGCCAATGGAGAACCCGAGAGATAAAGGAAACCCGAGCTGGGTAAACAAGAAGAAAGGCAAACAAAAGGAAGATTTGGGCCCATTAGCTTGACACAATGATTAATGGGAAAAGAGTAAGGAGAAGATAGCGCGCGTAGGAAGACCGGTAGGGCCATTAATTATCTGGATTTATTGGACCATTATGGGTGACAGCCGAAGCAAACACGTAGGAGAAAATGTCAAACGAAAGATTGGCTCGGCAATAACCATTTGTCATCCTGATTTCGAGGAGTATATAAGCAAAGGGAAAATCAGAGAAAATCGGCATTTTGCCTCAGGTAGGGTAAGAAGAATCGAGAATAGTCGAGAGGTAAAAACGAAATTAGGGAAGTAGGGAAAAGAAGAAATAGAATTAAGAATACGAAAAGGTGAAAAGGAATCAAACCAAACAGAAACCGAGGAAAACGTGAGTCAAGAGAATCGAAAGGACAAAAAGGTGAATATTATTTGTTTGCAAAGCATCAACGCCGAGCGGAGAATCGTATAAAACTTTGATTGGTAATTGTAGCGTGATAATAAATTGTGAACCTGTTGTTTCAATATACGTTGGGTCGTTCATTGTTTTGATTTAAAGAACACAGGAGTCAGAGAGAACCGACTTGAAATAATCCAAAACCCAACA
>CAUHTR010001315.1:0-34391 GCA_959609185.1 Schmidtea polychroa
CGTTTATTTTTGTAGTTCGCAGATTTTTAAAATGCGTTATTTTTCTCTTAGTGTGTTGGTGATTACAACTTCTTGAATTTATTATACGTGTTTTATTTATTCTAAATGTGTTGTGTAATTTATTTTGTATTACTTGGTGCCGTTTTTATGTTATGTATTTTCGATCCATTAAAACAAACTTTCAATTCTCAATTCTAGCCCAACAATACATTTAAATGTGCTATTTTTAAAATTAACGAAAGGAAAAGTATTTTTATAAGATAATACAAAATTTTTAAAATTAAATTATAACTAAACATAAATTGTAACATAAAATCGTAATATAAAAACAAAAAGAGTTAATTTAAGGTTTTTTACTCTAAAGAGACTTATTAAAAAAAAGAGACGAATTAAAATATTTTTATATTTAAAAATCTCATAGATAATTTTGGAACTATTGAATCATTGTAAAAGTGTAAAGGTAATGTTTATCTAATTTCTTACAATTTTTGACTATTACACATCTATTTATTATTTTCATTTCTATAAATGTTGAAAAATTAGTGTCAAAAATTTTTAATATTAAATTAATAAATCCATATAAGATTTATATAGCTGATTTCTATTTCATTTTTTTGGAAATTTAATATCAATCAAATTCATTTTCCATCCGAATGCAAATTTAATTTATATTTGTTATAATTTTAAAAATATGAAACTTTTACATACGATATTTTTTGACTAATTTAAATTATATTAATTGTTTAAATTTCCAACATTAAAAATTTATTAAAACAAAGTTTTATTAATTATCAAAAGTTGATTGAAAAATAATATCAGTAGATGGTAGTGAGCTCCCCAGACCACATATACCCCCCCGGAAAAAAAAATTAAAAAATAAAAAGTCAAGGTCAAGGTCATTTCTTTTTTAATTAATTGGTCCAGAGGGCTCATACTTTTTTTCATCCCATAAATTAATGTTCCCGCCAACAAATTTTATTGAACGATAGCTCATCTTAAAGCCCAGTGCAAGTCCTTTAAGGTGAGCTATAGATATCCTATATATCTTTAGTAGTTTTAATGTTATTAACAATTGATAACCACCATCTTTTCAAAGTTAAATTATTATTATTTTTCAAAATATTATTAATTGGTTCAGAGGGCTCATACTTTTTTTCATCCCAAAAATTAATGTTCTTTGCAACGGATTTTATTGTTCATCTTAAAGCCCAGTGGAAGACCTTTAAGATGAGTTAAAGGTTCCTATCATCCGATGACTCATCACATTTTTAGAGCAAAGACAATGACTCACACGATGACTCATCATATGTTAGAACAATGACTCATACGATTACTCATCATATCTTTAGAACAAAGACACTGACTCATCCGATGATTCTTAATATTTCGGAAGAAAGGCGATGACTCATCATAATTTTAGAACAATGACTCATACGATGACTCATCATATTTTAAAACAAATATAATGACTCATCAAGGTCATTCTATTTTTAGTAACAGAGACACCCATTTTAGTAAAATTTTGAATCTATTTTTAGTAACATTCTCGATCCAATGACTCATCATAAGTTTAGAAAAAAGACAATGGCTCACCCAATGACTCATCATATTTTTAGAACAACTACAATGACTCGCCCGATGACTCATCGTTTTAAAGGGCATAATATTATTATTAAAATTATTATTAAATTCTCACCAACTTTAATCAATGAAAGGGTAGGACAAAAATATATTAAGTTGCGGTATTTAAAATTTAAATATATTTTAAAAACTTATTTTGACGCTAAAGTTGACTTATTTAAAAAAGACATAATTATTGCACATGCTTTGCATAAATATTATTATTTTTTGAATTTTATTATTATTATCATTTATTATTATTATCATTATTATTAATATTATAATCGATATTATTGAAAAACCTGAAATATTTTTACACACATACACAACCCATTAACCATTATTATTATTTATTATTAATATTATTATTATTTTCAATATTATTATTAACAATATTAGTGAAAACCTGAAATATTTTTTTACACACACACAAACCATTAACTATTATTATTATTATCAATATTATTATTATTGCAAATATTAGCGAAAAACCTAAAATATTTATTTTTTACACCCATACACAACCCATTAAACTTTATTATTATTATTATTATTGCAAATATTAGTGAAAAACCTAAAATATTTATTTTTTACACACATACACAACCCATTATTATTATTATTATTATTTATAATTATTATCAATATTATTATTATATATAGTCAGAGTTTATCCGACAAGATATTTTGTCCCCCTATGGGTATTGCTAGCAAGGGTACTGGTCACATTCAACATTTCGCAAGGGTTTTCAAGCATATTAAGGTTAGTAAATAAAACTTATCACACATACTATTTTTAATAATATTTAAACAATAAAAATCAAGACAAGAAAGGACAAAGCAATGTTTAGGCATTTAGTATTGCCAGGCCTAATGAGCAGTGACCAAATATCTGTAGCTGAAAGACACCGTGGATATTTGTTCGCGTCCACAAGGGTCGTCTGTGCCTCCCTAAGTAGGGTCAGAAGAACCTGGGCATTATAGTTTTCTATACGGAACATTACGCCTAGCATGGGTAGTCAACTACCAGCACATTCGAAACGTATAAAAATACATTTCAAAATACATGAGTTATGGCACTATAACCAAATTAATTAATGTTTTCACTAACAACAATATATATTTACAGAGGCATCCCACTAGTTGGATTACAACCGCCCACCACGACGATCAGCTTGTAAATACATATTAATTAAAGGATAAAGAGGACCCACCCAACCCTATTATATTTAATTTACAAGGGTTTCTCACTCTTCTGGATTTAGTCTGTAATCTATCACAAAATTAATCTCTCCATCTGGCCATTTGATCATGATTTCATGGAATACAACTTGCAAATTGGACGTATTTCTTTGCTTAGTGACTCTGATGCGGTGTCAACTCTCATTGCTAAAATTTGTATTGATTTAAAATAAAGTGCAATTAACTTACGTTATCTAACATTTTATCGTCAGATGCTTGATAAATTAAATTCTGCCTGACTATTAGGCAACTATTATTTGTGGTATACTTTTTCAATATCATTTCTTATCAATTCCCACCGTAAAAATACTATATTAACAATAAGGAATTAATTCAAGTCTTACATTTGAAATTACATTAATAATAATCTTTCATATTCTTCAGGTATGACGAGTACTTTACAATATCTAATTGCCTAAACATCGGTTTTCCCATTTTTCTTGACATAATGACTTTATAAAGTTTACATAATTTAATTCTAATAAGTAAACATTCATGTCGAAGGACACCCACAATCATCTAATTCATTTAAGAAATCTCTAAATCCAGAACTATAACACATAACTTCCTTTGGTATTTCACCATTTTGGCTGGTTCATCTTCTTCATAATCAAATAATTCATTTTCTTCATTAATAAGGAAAACAATTAAAATATTGTAGTAAATTCTTTATTTACTTACTTGAACAATATGGATACTAAAACGAAAGAAATAAAGTTATATCAGAAGTATATTTAAATAATTTAAATTTAGTTATTTAAACATATTTAAACAATTTAGTTATTTAAGCATATTTAAACATTAAAATTATTATATAGTATAATTTTATATAATATTATAATATTATGTATTGTAAATTTAATATATCCTTCATTTAATTTTTTAAATTCAAAAATTTATAATGATGATTCTTTGAATTAAAAAATATTCTGTTAGTATTTCCATGCACAAAATAACGAATTCAATAATTAAAATCTTAATTTTCATGTTATATATTTAGGGTTGTGGCCAGAAGTTAATCGCCATCTAATCGTTTGTTCAGTTATCAGCCTGTTCTCAATTTCGCTCATTTTTGTTCAAAACATTCAGGTGAGTTGTTATCTGGAAAGTTTCTTTGAGCTCAGTTTTGTTATAACACTCACGGTATTTTTGAGGGACGTGACACTGGAAATAAATTAACAATGGGTGGTGGTCTTGCATCCATACATGTTGTTGGTCTGAGCTGTCGATTTATTTTAGAAATAGGTATATTAAAAACATTTAAGGTATCATTCAGTAAAATAATATAGTATTTTTGAGTATTTTTTAGTTAATTTATAAATAACAGTATTTTGATATATCAATAAAGACCATATACTTCGAGTTTATCCGACAAAATATTCTGTCCCCATATGGGTATTGCTTGCAAGGGTACTGGTCACATTCAACATGTCGCAAGGGTATATTAATCAGTTAGAAATTCTTAGAAAATTTAGTGAGATGATTAGAAATTTGTGAATATTTTAAATGTAACTTATCGAATTCTTATTTCAAGCGACTAATTTATTGGTTAACTTTGTAGTCATTTAAAGCAAAAGGTAATTTATTCATCTAATGTTCGTTACAATAGCCCTCACGACCAAAAGCCTCCCACTGTTTTCATGTTTTATACCTATTTTTCCCCCATAAACGTAAAAAAAAACACTTAAAACCCCTAAAAACCTATATCTATATCTATTTAATTTCTTTATTCTGAAGACATTTTGGTTTCAAAATAAAGACTTAAAAAAAACAACAAAAATATTAATAAAACGGGGAAAAAAATACTGATAAAACTATGAAAAACGTTTGTCGGCTTGCGGTCGTTAGGGATATAAACACACTACTTGAGGATGTCAACTAGCAAGTTGCTATTTGACTAATTTATAATTTTATAAATCTTAATCTTGAAGAATAAAAAATTTTATGAAAATAGTAAAACTGCTCTGAGAGGACAGTGGTATTTTTTTTTTTTTTCACTGTCCTCTCAACAGTTTTTTTTGATCCGGATCATTTTTTTTTTTTTTTTTTTTTTATTTCAACCTCTTTTGTTTATCAAATCTCTTCCAATATACAAGCTGGCCAGACTCATACATCAGAATCAATTCGATAATAGCAGCACACCTTATTATTCGCTTCTCGCTCACGAAGTCGATTTCATCGGCGTTTTAAGTGTGCTGCTCGAAAGTACAAATGAATTCGAAAGCGAATCCGAAAGAGGTCCGAAAACAACCAAGAAATAAATGTGCACATTATAGAATCGATCCGGGGGTGTTCGAAAGACTGGTGGCGATAATTACCGGTTCGCCACCATCACCCGTTTCAATATTTTTTTTTTCATATTTATGTTTAAAAATTAATTAATTAATAAATAAATAAATAAAATAAACAAGATTTATTTCTTAAGATACCCACACCATTTTTCAATATTATTTTCAAATTTTTAATATTATTTTATGTTGAAAAAAAAACTAACCTCAGACGTGATTTGAACCGCTAGCATTTGAACCACAATGCCAGTCTATTCCCACTGCGCTATCGGAGTTCGGATTTTTGTTATTTTTTAAATTTTTAATTAATAAAAAAATAAAATAAAATAAATAAAATAAAATAAAAATAAATAAAATAAAATATAAATCTAAGATACCCACACCATTTTCAATATTATTTTCAAATTTTTAATATTATTTTATGTTGAAAAAAAAACTAACCTCAGAAGTGATTTGAACCGCTATCCATTTGAACCACTGTGCCAGTCTATTCCCACTGCGCTATCGGAGATGGGGTTTTTATCATTTTTTAAATTTTTATTATAAAAATGAATAATATAAATCTTAAAATTCAAGAAAAAAATAAATTAAATCTTGATTATAATAAAGAATTTACTCATGAAATTAAAAAAAATGATATTTTAAAAATATCCCCAACTTCAGGATCTATTGCAAACTTAAATCGTAGGGGTGATATAGTTTTTCAATCTCTTCAAACATCAAACCCAATAGATATTTGTAATGCCAAATTATATTATAAAATTGAATTAGAAATTGAAGCAAACAAAGATATAACCCTAGAAAATAATTTCTTTCCAAATTTATTCTCCAACATGAGATTAAAACTAGGATCATCAGAAATTGAAACTGTTTTGCATCCAGGAGTATATTCTACAATGTTACATTTTATTTTAACTGGTTGTGATTATAAAAACGAATATGGTGAATTAACAGGTTGGATTCCTGATGTTAATAAAGGAGATTTAGATAAAGATGGTTTAGATGTAAACCTTGGTTACTATAAAAGAGCTGAACTTTATAAGTTGAAAAAATTTGAAGGTTATTTTGAATTAAAACACTTGTTCGGATTCCTTCAAAACTATAACCGGGTGCTCCATAATGTTTTTATAGAATTAGTTTGTAATAGACTAGAAGGTGATAAAAGATTGTTCTATGGAGCTGCAGATACAAAAGCTAAATTAAAATTATCAACACTTGAATTGCATATACCTGAATGGACATTAAACCCACATTCTGAAATCAAACTCCTTGAAAGATTAAATTCCAACAAATCTATAAATGTAAATTATTTATATCGAATCTGTAGTGAATTTAGTATGACAGAGGGTTCAACATATTCTATAAAGGTGGCAAATTTAGCATACCGACCAAGATATATCTTGATTGGATTCAAAGGAACAGATCCATCTTTCCAAAAAAATAACAATCTATTTATTCAAAAGATTGGAGATGATAATTTAAAAACAATCCAAATTCAATTAAATAGTTCTTATTATCCAATAAATAGAATGGAATTTAATATTGAAAATAATGAAAACATATTCCCATATCTAAATTATATTGAAACATGTTATGATTTCAAAGTTGAACCGCAATTAAGTTTAGAAGATTTCAAAAATTTATATTCTATATTTTGTATAAATGTTTCAGACCAAGATGATCGCCTAGCCATAAATAATGTTGATGTTACACTTCATGTTACAAAGGATTCTAATTTTAAAGCTAAAGTATATACATTAATATTAGAAGAAAAGAAAATAGAAATGAAATTATATGGTGGAAAGATTTCAATTATTGAAAATGTTAGGGGAGATTCTTGATATAATCCCTGATATTTTAACATTTTAAAATGTCTTTAAATAAACCCTATTGGACATGTAAAAGTTGTAATTGTCAAGTTACAAGACATCACAAAGCAAGTCATCTCAAAACTAAAAAACATACGAGAGTTGATATTACAGGAGGCGACCTACAATCTTCAAAAACAACATCTACAATATTAAAACCTTTTACTACAGAAAAATATCCAGGTGAAAGACATTTATTCCGTCACAATTATACTGGACCAGGAACAAGATTAGATATTAGATTAGATGAAAATAATAATCCTAAACAAGGAGAAGAACCAATAAATAGAATTGATCAAGCAGCTTTAAAACATGACATTGCTTACAACTCTGAAGATCTTAGAGATAGACATGTTGCTGATGTGAATTTAATACATGATTTAAATAATATACAAAATCCATCAAGCAAGGAAAAGATTCAAAGAGCTCTAGTTAAATTAGCAATGAAAGGTAAGATTTTCATAGGCTTAGGACACAGTCCGATCACCATGGGTGCAAGACTTCCTAGGAAAGCAAAAGATGTTGCTAATAAAAAGATTATCGAACAAGCAGAGATTGAAAGATCCCTCGAGAGTACAGCCAAGACTAGTTTACAAACCCCAACAGAATCACAAATAAAATATGCCAACGAATTACACCATGAATTTAGAAAAAATAAAAATATTTAAAAGTTCAAGTACATGAAAAAGATCAAACATGGTCTGCTGATTTAGTCTTTATGCCAACCAAATCATCAGACCCTGAAAAATATAAAATAATTTTAACAGTAATAGATTTATATACAAGATTTGCTTTTGCAAGGTGTTTAGAAAATAAAACAGGATATTCTATTACAGAAGCATTTGAAAATATATTTGAACAACATCAAAGAATTCCAAAATATTTATGGTGTGATAAAGGAACAGAATTTTATAACAAAGTTTTTACAAAGTTTTTAAATGAAAATGATATTAAATTATATTCAACAGAAAACGAAGGAAAAGCAGTTGTGGTTGAAAGATTAAATAGAACATTAAAAAATAAAATGTGGAAATATTTTACTGCTATTGGAAAACAAAAATGGAACAATGAATTGTTACAAAAGATTGTAAATGAATATAATAATGATGTACATAGTTCTATAAAATCAACACCTTTAAATGCTTCCATGAAGCCTGAAACCATTAAAGTGGTAAATATTGAAAATGATGTTATTGTTGATACAACCCCTATAAAACCAAAGTTTAAAATTGGTGACCGAGTAAGAATATTTAAATATAAAAATAAATTTGAAAAAGGATTCACAGCAAAATGGACAAATGAAATTTTTATTATAAATAAAATACATTATACAACTCCAATAACATATAGCATCATCGATTTAAATAATGAAAAAATATTAGGAAGATTTTATAATAATGAACTACAGAAAACAGATTTTTAAGTCGACAAGCCCTAAAACAAACTTTTCCATATTTCAGCTTCTTCTCTATCCAAATAAATATAATTATATTTTTCTTTCCAATGATTATCAACAAACATATCAAACATATTCTTATCAGGTTCAACATTTGAAAATAAATCATTATAAATCATATTCTTATCACGCTTGTCTAATTTAAAAAATATAAAACAATTAGAATTATTTCTTATAGAGTTTTTATCTAAAGCATAATATGTTTGAGATATATAAATAACATTACAATTATTATGTCGACCTCGTGTAAAGTAACTCTTTTGAATCTCTTGATTTTTCATATTAACAACATCATCAAATATAACTAGATTCTTTTTATCTTTAGGAAGTAAATCACAATGTAAAACATCTTCAGGTTTATTAGAGAATAAGATCTGGATTCCATCCCCTATATAATCATTTTTATTACTAATATCTGATTCTAAAATCTTTTCCTTGTACCAATCAACCATATCACAAGGATGAAAAACCTCTTCGGGATATGTATGTTGATTTTTAAAAATATCAATTATAGCTTTTTTAGTTAATTTATTTTCAAATCCACATTTCAAAAGTTGTAATTCCGGTTGGTTAATGGTTGTAGAATAAAAGATTAAATTATTATAATCCAAAAAACCATCTTCTAATAACATTCTCATAAGAAGAACATTCTTTCCACATCCAGAAGATCCAATAATTAAGCATCTAAAATTATCAGGAAATACTTTATTATTAAATTTAGATTTATGTCTATTTAAAATTGGTTTCCAAGTATCCATTTTTATTTATTATAAAATGACAACACAAAACCCTACAGAGGAATCTTTGCAAGAATTAATAAATTCAAATAAAAATAAATCAGTAGTAATCTCTGGTAAAAAATATTTTATTGGAAAACATGTAAAAGAACAAGTTAAAGAAAAACTAAAGGAAGGAGGGATTCTTCCATTAGCTGCTTTAA
Organism: Schmidtea polychroa; assembly: GCA_959609185.1. Lineage (NCBI taxonomy): Eukaryota > Metazoa > Platyhelminthes > Tricladida > Dugesiidae > Schmidtea > Schmidtea polychroa. Next base: position 9,415 of record CAUHTR010001315.1, read on the forward strand.
TACCTGCAATCATTGCCGGACTATCAGGTGCTGCTGGAATAGCTGGAGGAATTGCAACTACAGTTCAAAAAGCTAAAGAATCTCAAAAGACAGACCTAGAAAAAGAAAAACTACAAACTGAAATCGAGAAAATGAAGGGAGGGAAAGGTCTTTATCTTGATCCTTATAAAGGTCGTGGTTTAAATGATTTTTTAAAAAATCAAATTTCTACATCTGAATCTTTATCTTCAAAAGATAAAGATGATTTAAAAAAAATATGTAAATCTTTAAAAAATGGATGTCTTTGTAAAATTAAAAATGGGAAGGGCCAGGGCAAAGGTCTATACTTGAAACCCTTTCCAACGGATCCTTTACCAAAATGATACCATTTTTAATACCATTAAAATGGTATATGAAGAAAGATTAGCACTTTTAAAAAAATTACAATCAGAACAAGATAAATATAATAAAAAAGATACAACTCAACACGCTGAATCTATAATATTAAATGAGGTAATCCAACAACAACAAGGACCAACAATTAAAGCCATAAAAGAGTTAGAAGTTTTAAAATTTAAAGAGTTGGAAGATAAACAAGATTTAAAAGAATTACCATGGTTGGAAGATTTAAATATAAAACCTCTTATACTTGATCCTAAAATTAATGTGAGTTTAAGTAAAACAATTAAACCTACATTTAATATTAATGTTGAAGGATATCAAATAATAACAATTAATAAACATGACTTTCTGTTATATTTAAATTCAGAAAATAAATCACGTATTCATTCACAAAATGTTTATAATACTAAACACCTAGATTTTGAATTTACAGATGATTTTTATGGATTAGTTTGTGGATATCCCTCAGAGAATGTTGATCTTCTAGAAATTAAAAAATATTTAAATTTAATAGAATTAGTACATGGTAGTGCTAAAGCAAAACATATTCAAGATTTAAAGAAATATTTAAATAAAAATGAAAGGGGTTATATTGTCACAGAAGGAGAGGGCCAGGGTCAGGGCCAGGGAAAGGGTAAGGAGATAAACCCAATCAATCTTTTTATTGAATTAAGAAAACTATTAGCAGCTAAAAAAGCAGGACATAATAATTTAGATTCTGATATTTTAAAGATTTCTAAAGAATTATTAAAACAAGGAATAATTTCAAAAGATAAATTTAATAAGTATACGAAGTTATAAATACGAAGATATAAAATATAAAATGACTCCTTCAATATTAGATTTTTAAAAACATTTGGAATAAATACAAAAACAAATTTTGATTTAAAATATTATGCAGATTATTTAAATTTAAAAATAAAAATATTAATGAATGATGAATTGTCGAGTCTGAAAGAAGACACTCCAAAGAATATCATTATAAATTATCAAAATTCAAATGAAAAAGGATCTCATTGGGTTTGTATATATAATAAATCTATATACTTTGATTCTTTTGGGATTAAACCCACTAAAGAAGTTGAAGACTATCTCTCGGACTACACTTTTAATTCTTTACAAGTTCAACCTAATAATACTAAAATATGTGGTATTTTAAGCTTATATGTTTTGTATAGATTGAATAAATCCAAAGGAGAAGGTTTCACTTCCTTAATCCAAGAAATTTATAATGATTTAAAATCTATACTATGAAAATGGAGCTTCGCAACCTTCCGGAAGATAATTTAAAAAAAATGGTAAACATAATGTCAGATAAATATTCAAGAACTTTATCTATAAATTCAAAAGAATCAGACTTTACTATAAACTTTCAAGATTCAATTAAATTAGATCAAAATTTAAATTATGAATTAGGACTATTATGGTTTTGTGCTTATAATACTATTTTTAATATAACTAAAGATAATAACACATTTAGTTATGTAAGCCCCCCAAAATTCGAGGATAACATTATAATAATAATAGAACCCGGGGCTTATGAGATAAAAGATTTAAATAATATACTTTCTAAAAAAACAAATGGAGCTATTGAAATTAAAATAGATTTACCAACTTCAAAATGTATAATGACTTTAAAGAATATAGGAATTAGGTTTCAAAATAATAGTTTCTTTAGAACAATTTTAGGATTTACACAGAGTCATTATAACATACCTAAAGTTGAGAATATAACATCAGAAAATATTATAAAAATAATAAATACAAACACAATAAATATTCATTGTGATTGTATAACAGGTTCTTATAATAATGGTAAACAAACAAATGTTTTATATTCCTTTCCCTCAAACACAGTNTCTTATAATAATGGTAAACAAACAAATGTTTTATATTCCTTTCCCTCCAGCGTCGGATTTACCTATAGGCAGACTAGGCACTGCCTAGGGGCCCGCAGTATTGGGGGCCCCAAAATCGAAATCATCTAAGGGGCCACAAAAAAAATATTTTTTTTAATGGATTTTTTATATACTAAAATATAAAAAATTAAAATACAATATAAAATACATGTATTATATAAAGAATTAAAAAAACATTGTACGTATTTTTTTATTTAAGGAAATTTTCTAAAATATCAACAATTTGGGGCCCCAATAATTTTAAAAGTTGTTATAGTTGAAAAAATATTTTTTCTTTATTTCCGCAACCTCCAAGGGGGTTATAATTAGTGGAGTTTGTCGGTTGAAATTTGCGAAGGCGGGAATCGAATTGTTATTGTGTAGAAACATATTTTTTTGGAGTGTTGGTAAAAATTTTATACACAAAAGAAAAAAATTATTTCAAAGGAAATCGGCTTAAAAATAAAAAATTTAAAATAAAGCAATTTTAGGACGAAGTGAGGCTTTTTTTTAATTGATTAATTGTTAAGATCTAGGTATAGTATAAAAATATTAAAATTATTTAATCAATTTAATTAAAAAATACTTTAATTAAATTTAAGATAGAATGAAACGAAACTACGCAAGCGGAGCGTTTAAAAGGAAGAAAAAAGCAGAGAGAGAAGAAGAAATTAAGAAAATTCCTAAGCTAGATTATTTTTTCACTAAAGATTTTAAATAACCTACATAATTTCCTTGAAATATACTAATTAATTTTGAGGGCCCCAAAAAGCTCCTTTGCCTAGGGCCAACAAATGCTTAAATCCGGCCCTGTTTCCCTCAAACACAGTTCCTATGGGATATAAAATAGTTGAAAGAATGAATCCTCCAAATTATTTACCTTTATGTAGAAAATATATAATGGATATTAATTTTAAAATTCTTAATCAAGAAGGAGAATTGATTGATTTTAATGGAGAAGAGATTTCAATGTATTTACATTTGAAACAGGTTTGAGAGGGCATATGAGGAGTCATTTTAAATTATTAATAAATGAGTTCTTATATTCCATGTAATAGAGGTGGTGGAACAATAAAAACAGGGTTTAATACAGAAGAAATATTAACTTTAACAGAAAATAAATATATTAATGAAAGAGGTGATTCAATGAAGGGTGATTTAATTTTAAATGGACACAAGATAAAAGAATTATCTTTTCCAACTGATGAAGCTGATGCAGTTAATAAGAAATATGTAGATGGTGTTAAAAAATATACTGATTTAACAACAACAAGAATTGAAAGTTCATTAACAACAAAAATTGATTCAATGGAATCAAAGCTTAATAATATCGAACAACGATTTAATGATAAATTTGACAAGTTACAAAGTCTGTTAACTGAACAAGTTGTAAAGTTAAATACTACCATATTAAACTCTAAAGATAAACAAATTATGAATACTAAATTTAATACAATATATAATATAATAAATGAGATGATTACATCATTTAATAAAAGAATTTCAAATTTAGAGTCTCATGGAACACACATTAACACCACACATAGTATTAGAAAAAGAGCTGCTGAATTAGAACAGAATAAAACATTATTACCCCATACATATAAACATTTTATAGAACCAAGTTTAATAACAACAAACAGTAAAGAATGGAATGTTTTTATGGTTGTAAAGATTATTGATCCTTATTTCTTTTTGTTTGATGATGATAATGAAAGAATGAAATGGTTTGTGAAATGTGATTATAATAGTAAGCTTGAAAAGGGTGATGTTATAATGACTAGTTATGATTTACCACACGGAGATTGGTATGTTAATACTCATTCACATGGACTACATAAAGTTAAAAGTAAGAATATTATTTTTAAAAGCACACTTGTACAATATATAGATTTAATATTTTATGAAAAAAAGGTTGATGTTGATGAAGTTCGTAAAGCATTGATGGAATTGTATAAAGATATTCTCTCAACAAGAGTTTCTTTTGATATCCGAGTATTGGTGCCAGATGGTGCTCAGAAGAATAAAGTCTTATTTTTTTAATTATTAAAATGGACAAAGTCCAAAAGATGGAAGAAGTAAGAGAAGAAAAAATTTACCCAGAGCTCCCTCCAGAATTGAGATCATCAGGATATTATTCCGAAGGTCACAAAGGTTCCAAGGCCTCGGCTCCCACAGAACTTGAAATTATGAGAGTAAAAGAATTTAAATCAGAAACCTTACATTTACAAGATTTATTAAAGCATTATAAAAAGGTTAAAAATAGATGGAATAAAGGGAATACAGTTTTAAAAATTATAGGTTATTCTTTAGGATTTACATCTGCAATATTAACAGTTATTTTACCTATAACTTTACCAGTTTTAACAATAGCACCTGTAATACTTGGAAGTATTTCTGTAGCTGATGGTTTCTTGACTGAAATAGTTTCATTATCTTATACTTCTAAAAAGAAAAGTTTATATCGTGAAGTTTGTTTATCAATAGAATTAGGAATCTCTAAATTATTTTTATTTCAATTAAAAGCTTTGGAAGATGGAATCTTAACTGATGATGAAATAATGAAATCAAATCAAATAATACAAGATATTAAAAATAATATTAATAGATTAAAAAGTGCTAATGTTATAACTAATGAATATTCTAAAAAAATTAAACGAGAGAAGTGGCTAAAGAATCATACATAAAAAAATTTATTGCCCTTCAAAAGGTTGATGTTGTCACTCTTAAATTAATTGTTGACATTTTTAAAAGAAAAAAATCATTTGATAGAATCTGATGTTAACTTTTCGAAATTAGTTTTTAGAACCTCCTTATGATCTTTAAATTCTTTATCACTTAGACCTTTTATATATTCAGGATCAGTATTAAAATATTTAAGTTCTAAACATATAGGATTAAAAACTTGAGAATATAAAGGTTTCTCAATTCTCTCAGGATAAATGATTTCAACATTATAAATATCAAGATCAGTAATCTTTGTATCATATAACTTATTCAAACTAGCAAGATTTTTTATTATCGGTATTAAATTATTTCCTATAGGAAGAGTTGTCTTTAAATCACTTAGTATGAATCTTTTGTCATCATAATTTGATAATGATACTTTTGGGATTCTATCAAGTAGATATCATGCTTTTCACTTTTAAGTTGATGTACTTCATCAATTTTATCTTTATGACCTGGATTCAATGTGTCTTTATAATCTTGATGAGAAAGTTTACTGGCTACACATCTCTGAATTCCTTTACATCTGTTATCCTTTACAGGTTTCTCTTCATTAGGGAATATAGGATATCTATGTGTAATGCTTTCTTCTGTATCTGGGGTTTTAAATATAAATGTATGCTCTTCAAATTTAGGTTTTGTAAATGTTTCGTATGAATATTGTTTAGCACGAATAAATATTCCATTTTCTATTGGAGTATTTGGTTTTTCATCTTTAAATGAAAATAACTCTCCAGATGAATTTATTAAATTTGAAAGTATAGGATTTTCAGATATATCTCTTTCAAGGTCCTCAGTTCTTATTGTTAAAAACATTGAATCTGTATCCATTGCATGCATTGCTATATTAGATCCATATATGGGATGTAAGACATTATAATATGTTTCATACATTTGTAATTTTGAAAGTTCTAAAATTGCAAAGCCTATAAATATTGGTTTATTATATGTTTTATCATAATTCTTTAGTTCTACTGCAGTAAGATTTTCAGAAAATACTTGTGCGTTTTTAAATGTAGGCTTTCCTAGCATACGATTATAACGGGCTACATCTTTTTCACTATTTGTCAAGAGTTCTATATTAGTATACTTGTCCACATTCTCCATGGTCTTGCCAAAGACTGAATTGTTTAAAAGTTTATAACCATTGTCTTTTAAAAGGTTACCTTCTCTTTTTGCAATGTTTCTACAACGGATGTTCTCCTCGATGAAAGTCTTCATGAATGCTGCTTGTTTAAATCTTATGACACTATGAACTTTTTTTAATATCATTCCTTGTGAAAGATAAAACTGTAGGAGTCTATAGTGACAAAGATAATAAGTTCGATCTGTTTGATCACAAAGAAGTTTCACTGTTGGAGGTTTATCTTGTGAGATTTGCCAGGATGAAAGTTCTTGGACATTAATCTTTCTTCTTATAGGAGCTAGAGGGAAATGTCTTGTTCCTGATTTTATATCACCTGGGTAATCGAGGTCACATTCTATAAAGTATCCTATTGGAGAATCTTTAGGAGTTGAACGTATTTCTTTTATAAGGTCTTTTAGGAAGGATTCTTCTTCTTCTTCAGGGCATTCGGAGGAGGAGTATATCTCACGAAAGTCACTCATTGGTAAATACTGAGTCATAATTCCTGAATATAAAGCTGTTGCATCTATATAAAGTATAAATAGAGGATTTTTCATTCCTTCTAATACTTCTTTTAGTTCCTCATCGTTAAGTTTTATATATGGATCATCAGGGTGTTTAGAGAGTCTTCGACTAGTAGTTATTGCATTTCTAGCTTTTATTTCTCTATTCCCCATTACTGAGGATACTCCTCCTCTAATGTTTGTTTTAATTAAATTAAACATGTCTTGCTCGGTTAAAAGATCTATAATTTTATCAGATTCTGGAAGATCTGAAGTCCAAATGGTATATAACATAGTATCCCAAGCTAAAGAGGGTGCAGTTATATAATTATAAGGTTTAAGAACAAAAGACTTTGTAAATTCCTCAAAGCAATCTGCTAGAATGTAAACATCTAGAATGTAAACTTGTATAATCTCCTAAAGTTTTACAGTCAAACAGGTGAAACATTTTCTGAGCTCGGGAATATTCACTATCTGTAATCCCAGATTTTGAAAGTAGTGAATAAAAGTGTTCTTTCTCTGGTAATTTTGTTTCCTTATATTTTTCAAAGGAGTCAACGTAGTCATAGGGATATATTCCTTTCGCCAAGCATGTAGGAAATTCTTCTGCTGGTATATTATTTTTTTCCAAGAACTCCCGAGTGATTTTAAAATCTTCTAGCTTTAATGTTTTTGCTATGCCATCTAAAGACATTTGGAGAAAGTTTAAGGAATCTATAAATTTTAATTTCCCATATTCAAGTGATTTATATTTTTCCTTTGTTAAGCCAATAACCTTGAAAGAGTTTTTGGCATTTGCTGCTAGATGCTTTATAAATAGATGTACGTCATAACCAAAAAGATTATGAAATATAACTGGTACAAATTTGGGGGTATGACAATTAAGATTGCAATCTCTATGGGCTGCTCCTCGATAATTATTTTCACTTTTTAAATGATCGTGATCTATAACCTTATCATTAGTTGGATTCCCTGTATTGATCTCTTGTTTGCACATCCAACAGTTGAAAGTATTTTTATATTCTTCTAATTGTTGATCTGAAATATTTTGAGGATACTTTGTTTTTAATGCTTCAAATATTTCATGTTCTAGATCATTTATACTTGTAGTAAAATGATCCAAGACATCTTCTGAAGTTCCTTGAAATGCATATTCTCTAGATTCTATGACTTCGGGATAATTACTTTTAAATAATAATTTATAAGCAGATGGTAATTGTTTAGTTTTTTTAACACTATTGGGTTTATTATTTTTTCTTAGAAAGGCCTTCAACCTTGTTGGTTTCTCCTTCTGTTTAGAGGCTTTCCATTCATCCATGAGTTTATATTTTTCTATTATTTTTAAATATTGCTTGACTAGATCTTGTTTATGATTTATAGATTCAAAGTCTCCGTAAATTACTCCTAATGTTTGTAATAAATTTGAAAAGTTTTTAAAATACATCCTGGGATCTGTAGGCATTCTAATTAAAGCTGGTGAATCCTTTTCACAAAATCTTGCATGCTTAATCATAGAGTTTTTAGTTGTTGAATAATGAAGACATCTTTTACATGTTCCTCCTCCACAAGTTGGATTCTCTGGTGATGTAAAAGCTTGAAAGTTTTTATTAAAATATAATGTTGATTATTTTCATGTTCCAAGATTAAAGATATATCTCCCTCGTGCTATCGCTTTCATGTACTTCGTTACCTTGTACTTCATAATCAGAAATATAAATTGGAATAATATCTCTACATCCATGTCCCCATCCTTTAACATGTTCATAAATATTAAGTTTAAGATTATTTAGTTTTTCAAATTCTGGAATGTCTTCTAGTTTCATTGGGTGTGTGAATCCCTTCGGGAATATTAATTCATTTTCATATTGTTTGTATTTTGAAACTCTTTGAGGGTTTTCAGCTTGAGGATGTAAATGTGCAAGTATTGACCACATGAAACATTTGTTATCCTTATTCTGCACATTTATAACAGCTCTAGATTTAAAGGGTGTAGGAATATAGGATTTAGGATTAGGTGGTAATCCCCTCCAATAATCAATTACTAAAGATTGGAAAGAGTTGAATACTAAGTTTGAATCTCCTAATTCATTTTCAATCTCTTCTTGTTTTGCTTCTACTGCTTGAATTATTTCTTTGATGCTTTTATTAAATCCTCTAGTTGAAAATAAATATTTAAAAGGTATTCCAATTTCAACATCTAAAGGAGTTGTGTCTTCCAATCCTTCTTGGCCTACTGGTCCTCTCCAATATTTTGCTTTTATTGTGATTTTATATTTTATAACATTATACCTTGTTGGTTTATAATTTTTTAAAGCTTCACAGAAAGAATCTTTTATATTTTTTTTATTTCTCTTTATATATTCTCCAGGGGTTGCAGGTCCATTAATTTTTAATTGAAATTCATCTATATGATTAAAATTATCCCAGTTATATTTTTCTCTTTCAACATGATCAGGTTCTCCTTCTGAATGACATTCTTCATCGTCGGAGTGTCTTTCTTTTATATGTTCTTTTAAATGTTTTAAATAGTAGAAATTTATTTTTGTTGAAAAGTTGCAATGAGGGCATGTAAATACTTCTCTATTTTTTCCGATACAATTTTCAAAATGTTTATTATATCCTGAATGTAGATATCTTCCTTTACATTTAGGACAGAGTTTTGAATTTGTGTCATTAAGATTATTTTCTTTTAGTAAGTGAGCCTTCGACTTACAGTGGGAAATTAATCCTGTTTTATTTTTAAAAACTTTATTGCAAATATTACAGTTCATTTTTAGAATAAATTTTTTTATTGGATCCTATGTTTTCTATTTTTATATTATTATTTTTTTATTTACCAAGACAACCAGGATTGTATTCAGCAGGATTGCATTCAGCAGGATTGCATTCAGCAGTATGGAAGAACTACAAGTAGTGGGGATCTATCCCTAACGACCGCAAGCCGACAAACGTTTTTCATAGCTTTATCAGTATTTTTTTCCCCGTTTTATAGCCTTAAATCCATATTTTTTAAATCTTGCAAAATAAAGCAAAATAAAAAAATATGCGTTTTTAAGGGTTTTTAGTGTTTTTTTATACGTTTTTTGGGGTAAAATGGGCATAAAACATGAAAACAGTGGGAGGCTTGTGGTCGTTAGGGATAGATCCCCACTACTAAGCAAAAGGTAATTTATTCATCTAATGTTCGTTACAATAGTTAATAATATGAGAAAAACATGAGTAGGGTAATGTGTGGAGCCGGGAACAAAGACATATGACGTCATACCCCCTACCCCCGGGGGGGGGGTATTTAAAAAAAAATTTTTTTTTAAATTTTCTTAAATTTTTTTTTAAAAATATTACGTTGCGGTATTTTAAAATTTAATTATATTTTAATTATTAAATATATTACGTTGCGGTATTTTAAAATTTAAATTTAAAAACTTATTTTGACGGTTAAGTTGACAAAATAAAATTATTATTACACACAATGTATATATAGTCTATCCTACAAGATATTCTGTCCCCCTATGGTCACACACAATGTATAAAAATATTATTAGTGTCCACACATGCAACAAGTTAGTGTTCTCATCGATAGCTCATCTTAAAGTCTAGTATAAGATCTATCTATTATTATTATTATAATTATAATTATATAGTCCGAGTTTATCCGACAAGATATTCTGACCCCCTATGGGTACTGCTCACAAAGGTAAAGGTCACAAATGTACTGCTAAAAATATTCAAGACAAAACTTTAACAAAGATATTATACTTTAAATATACACTAAAATTTATTAACACACTGGGTAAAGGTCATAAAGGTAACTAATGTACTGTTAAAAATATTCAAAACAAAACTCTAACATATTATTAATACACACAATGTATAAAAAATTGTTCACAAAGTTACTGTTAAAATATTCAAGACAATAAGATCAATACATTTATTAAATAATTTAACCACATCATCGAAAATAATCATGTCCAAAATAATTATCATCTGCTGGAAATCATCTGTATCATCTGCTGAGATAGCTTCCGTTGAATCTATAAATATATCGGTGTCACCGCCCCTATAATGTCCATATGCCAAACTTTGATTTTTATCCACCCAATTTCGCTTATCATCTCTACATGTCAAGGCTCTTTTATTATTTTTAATACTAAAAAGTTGGTGATTTTTTGACGTTATTCTAAACTGAGGGACTGTGTATATTTTATCATTTAAAAAACAATCTAGATACGACTGATGTGTTAGTCCAGTATCTTTCATACTTATCCCCTTAGCCTTCATACTTTCCTCATCACCCATCAAACTGTAACATTTAGGTCTCAAGAACACCCAATCTTTATATAATAACCCTTTATTCTCGTCTTTGAATTTACCAATGACAGAATCAAGGTTCTTACTATATAAAGGATGATTTGGGTCATAATTCGAAGTATCTAATAATTGATCTCTAATCATCGCAGGTAAAAGAATGTCAAGACTACAATGTTTAATTTCCAAGAAGAAGGAATCTGTGTCCCCAGCAACGATATTAATTTCGCAGTTGAATTCGTCGCGATATTTTTGCAACTCTTCATACTGCAGCTGGTACATCCTGAGTTTGGATAAATCTAGTACAGTTTGACCAATGTAACTAGGTCTATTCAAACACACTATGTCCTTCCTCAATAAAACCGAAATCAAGTCATCATCGATTTTCGTGGATTTACGAAAAGTCGGTTTCGAACAGAATGTTGTTAATTTCTGTGAAGAATTACACAGACGTAAATTAATACGTTTTTTAAGATTTTCAACAGTCTTGCCGTAAAGACTGTTGTTTAATAATTTATAAAAATTTTTATCGAGTTTATTTGTCGACGCTGCTTGTAACGCCGTATTTGTGTTAATATAATTTTTGAAAATTTTATCTTGTTTAAATTTAATTGCTCTATGTGTTTTTGATATTTTAACACCTAATTTAATAAATATTTGTAGAAGCCTCCAATGAAGAACGTAGTTCCTCTTGGGGCTGTGTGTAAGCAACAGCTTCTCTATTTTCGAACCCGGTACACACATCTTTTCAGCGGCAACGGGAAGATCGTCCAGTTTGTCGTGAATTGACGTCGGTATTTCTAAATCCACTTCTATGGTATAACCATAATCAAGCAGATCTAAATCTACCGTTGTGCATTCAACAATTATATTATTTAATAAATTATCATCAGTAACCCATTCAAAGTCACTGCAAGGTAATGGTTGACTTAAAGCCCAACCGTATAAATTATTTATATCTATGTAAAGCAAAGCGGTATCCGGGTCTGTTTTTACATAATGTTTATTTACAAAAGTTAGTCCGCCACGGATACCGCCCTCGAAAAGTTATACATCTCCATATCGATGAGGAGCTCAATTGGAGAGTTTAAAGTTAATAAGGCTGAATTCCAAGACATACCTGGAATCCCTAAGAAATTTAATGGCTCTAGTCGGTTATGAGCAATGGACTTAGCTCTAAATTGCTGGAAAAAATCGGCTAAAAGGAAAACATCAAGTTTTAAATTAACCATCATGTAATCAAAAAGTGAAGTGCATGAAGTTTCAACCCAAATTCGCTGAGCTGTCTCATATTCAGCGGGAGTCACATCTTTCCAAATAGGAGGTAACTGACGAGTGTTATGTAAAACCTCTAATGAAGTTGCGGCATCATAAGGAAAAATTCCCTTTGCAGTTATTATTGTACCCTGAAATTCTGATTCGGTCAAGGGTAAAGATGATAAAGTTTTGACAGCATTATTTAAAGACTCGCTAACAAATTGATTGAATCTATAAATTAAACAGTTAATGAGTCAATCCTTGCAAAAAGATCAAGGAATTTCTCGGTGGTTAAAGAAATACAGCTAATATTCAATGAATGATATTTTGAAAGACCAAATTTCAAGATATGATGCAGATCATAACCCTTTAAATTATGAAATACAAAAGGAAGGGTATGGCTAATTTGCCTCGACAGATTACAAGTTGTACAAGCGGCACCAAGATATAGACCGGTAAAATGGTCATGGTCCCTAGCTAAATGTTTATTGCTTAAATAACATGATGTGCTGTTTTCAAACATTAATTGTTGTTCATCTGTAATTATCATTTCTTTTGATAATTTTTATAATAATAAGGTGTTACAATATATTTCCCTATCATTTCAATTTCAGTAAGAAATTGATCGACACAATCTAAACTGGTGAACGACTTATAAATTTTTACGCCCGTGAAATTATTAATAAAAAGCATACCCGCAGAAATAGGCAGATGACGTTGAAAGTAGCGAGTGTCTTTAGGTAAGATAGCCTCAAAGTCAGCGTAAATAACAAAGGGAGGAGTGACTGTTTTACTCCAATCAGTAAATTCTAAATATTTATTTTTAGGCAATGTGTACAAGGTAGTACCAAGCTGATTTATATCACAAAGACCCTTATGTCTATTAAAACGTCATCATTCCTAAAACCGTTTAAACATCTAGGGCACCACTGACTACAAATCCTAACAGGGGGGATTGAACTATTCCTACAATTAAGGAATCTATTTAGGTCTGTGATTGCTAGATAATGATAATTATCATTCTTTTCAATTAATAATAAATTGATAGGTATGGCTCCTACTATCTTACTCCTGTATATTATATCAATAAAGGGATGCTTCATAACTGCATCTTCATCAGAAATTTCTATCAAAGCTTTTTCGTTTTAAGAAAGAACATTAATACTATAACCTGGATTTTGTTGTTCAAATTTACTTATATTTGACAGTTTCATCGGCATATCATTAGGATCAAATATAATATCAGAAAGATTGTAGGAATTAGGACGATTTCTTTATTGCCTATTTATACTGTCATATTTAATAATTGACAAGAAACTATACAAAAAGCAGAAGTGGTCATTATTAACTACATTAATGAGACAGCTTAAGTTTCTTAAAGATTTTGGGGTTTCAATAAAACTTTTGCCACTTAACCGACTTATTTCAGCAAATTTAGTCAGAACAAAGCTTATGTAATCGATTTTATTGATACTACCTTTCTCATTAATTTTAATTATTTTTTCATTTAAACGAGCAATACCTTCGTCAATAAATGTATCGCTCCAAACTCAGGCGGAATTCGAGATTACAAAAGGTTGTAACTCATAATCTTTTATAAATTTCACCTTTAGACAAAATTGAATTTTATATGATTTTAATTTATTTACATATAAATTTACTTTATTTATTAAAATGTCTGGTACAGAGACCGTTTTTAAATTTAAAGACGAAACGTCCATTTTTAATATAATATGATTATTATTTAAATCACTGGTGACATCTACGACACCATAACCTATTTGATTAATATTATTATAATTATTATTATTACCATTATTATAATAAATATTACTACTACTATTATTATCAATTTCATCATCACTTATGTTGATTATTTCATCATCATCACTTATTGTGATTACATCAATGACTTTAGATTTTTTACTTGGTATTGAATTTATTTTTTCATTATTTTTTCTTTTATTCATATTAATTAGATTATTTATTTGATCATTTAATTTATTTACTTGATCTTTTAGTTTAGTTATTTCGTTTATATCTTTATCATTGGTGTTGTTAGTATTATTGTTGGTGATATTATTATCATTATTGTCGATAGTATTATTGTTGTTGATATTATTATTATTGTTGATATTATTATTATTGTTGTTGTTGATATTATTATTATTATTATTGATATTATTATTATTGTTGTTGATATTATTATTGTTAACAAACGATTCATATAAGCTATAGAAAAGAGATTTCTTAGAAGGTTTAAATTGTTGGAGATGGAGTCTATGTTTATTATAAAATTCCTTATACGTTATAACTTTAATAACCTCACATTTATGGCATAGGATGTAGGTGACACCGTTATATTTATGACTATAATATCTTTCCATTATATCATCGCAGTCATTATGATATTGACTATTACAAAAGTTTTGGTATTTCAAACCTATGAAAATATTTTTATCATAAAATGTTTAAAAAATATTAAGATAATTTTAATAATCATTTTCAAAGTTTAAGATATTTTTCGTAAGATATTATTCAAAATTGTCTTTTAAATAGTATCTTATAAAAAATATTATAAAAAATATTATAAAATATATAATTTAATTCGTTTTCATAAATAATTTAATTCATTTTCATAAATAAATAATTCATTTTCTAAAATAGATTTTATTTTCATAAATAATTAAAATAAATTACGATTCCAAATAATATACAAAAGTTATTAATTATAATGTTCAAAATCATCATATTTAATAAATCTTCTTTTCATAAATCTTCCTTTCAAAATCATCATAAATAAACAAATCTTCTTTTAAAATATCTTCTTTTCATGAATAAATCTTCTTTTCATAAGTTTCTTTATAATCTTCTTTTAATTATTATTAATATTATTATAATTAATATTATTATTGATAATATTGTTTAAAAAACTTAAAAACTTATAACAATAAATAAATACTTACATTTTCGTCCTTTCGAAAGAAATTTTCCAGCATCAGGACCAGCAGAAGTATTTATTACATTTCCATCTAAAAGCATAATAAAAATAATAATGATTATAATAGTAAACTATTACCATTTATTCTATTCATGTCTACAGCTTGTCCGTCGATATTCATTTGTTGATTAGTACCTAATAATCATATTAAAAATAATAAATTTACCATTAATTTAATTGTTGTTGTTGTTCATGTTGCTAATAGATTTTTAAAAGTGATGAAAAAATGAAAGTGTAGACTATATAAGAGAGATATTACAGGTTTTATTAACCGACCAATGAAAATAGAGATAGGATAGAAGAAGACACTACATGTTTGTTTATACAAACCATGACGAAATAATGACCTTTACATGTCTTTATTACTCAGTGCTTTGTTACTTTGCACTGTGCATGCACTGAACATGTAATAGTATTACATAATATTTTTAAACATAAAATTTAACAAATAATATTTTAAACATAAAATAATAATATTTAACAAATAATAATAATATTTAACAAATAATAATATTTAACAAATAATATTTAACAAATAATTTAAATAGTCAACAAATAAAAATCATACAGTATACATTTATTAACCATCAAATTTTTTATACAACAACCATGCCAAACAGTGTTGACCACATGTTTGAGTCAATGGATTTTGAAACATAGTTTTATTATATACAATAGGTTTCCCAATTGTTTGAAGTTTTGATATCAACAAAGCAGGATAATAGAAATCTATAGGATCGAATACGAATATATTACTAGGTTTTACATATATAGCTATCCAATGTTCTCCACCAAGATGAGACGAATGAGTATTGACGATTATGGCTTGATTATTGCTCAAATAAGGAATTTTATCGAGAGGAAAAACACCTACAAATTCATTTCCTAATATTTGTTTTCCAATTCGATTAACCTGAACAGAACTACTTTAATAAAATTAAACAGTATCAAAAAACTTACTCCATGACAACTTTTTGTGTTTCTGTATACATTTATACTAGCACGGTTCTATTTGCAGTAATTTGAACTTCATTTTCAAATACTCCATATATTATAACATGTACCGGTTCAGTAATAGCTTTTGCAAACTTAATATCCAGTCGTAAATTTCCGTTTTGTGGTAGTTGACTCTGATTTAAATCAAAATCGGAAGCTAAAACAAATGTGAAAAATGGATATTTGCTTTTAAATTCTTCTAGAGTAATTCCACAATTCAAGTTTTTATCTAAATAACCCAGATTTCTAACAATACTCTGCATATATGTTGCACAGTAATTGTCATTCTTGAAATCTTGAATATATGTTTCTCTATAATCAGTATTTTTCGACAAAGTCAATGATGTAACACCAAAATTTTTGAAAATTGAGCTGGAAGCAGTATAAGATCCATTATATTGTGTTTCACTTTGAAATGTTACCAGAATAAAATTAGGCATTCTTCTGTCACCAAATATTTGTTCTTTATAGAATGATGAAGCACCTTTAGCAATAGCAAATTGTACAATTTCCTTTGTTTTTAAAGGATAAATTGCATGTTTTGAATTAAGACCCAATTGATGACCAGCTAATACTGACGGGTCTACTTGATCTCTTCTCACCAATAATTTTGCATCAACTAATTGGCATATTGGTGCACCAGTTGCACTAGTAAGAGATAATGTAGAATCAGACCTTTTCAATCTAATGTGTACATTAACTCCTGGTAGCAAATATTTCGGTTGATCCATAAAATCGAGTTGTAATGATGAGCACATAGTGAATGATTTTGAGCCTTTTACCCACTTTTTTCGCTCATCATCTGTTGCTGCATAACCCATAGGTGTAAGACAGGTATTTTTAGTATCGGAATTGTAATTTAAAATAGTTTCTATCAAAGCCTTGTGAATGAATGTATTATTTCCGCCTTCAATCTTGATATTATTAAATCCCAACACTGCATCTTTAAACAGAGTATGAAACATGAAATTGTTTGGTAATACATCAGCATTGGCATCCAAAACCTTTCTATCTTTATCTACAACCTTGATCTGAACAGTCAATAAAGTATCGTTCAAATCTAAATATTCAGTTTGCGAACCATTAATATAAAACTCGATATCATTTCTACTATCAGTAATTGAATTCATAGGAAAAACTTCCTCAAAGGCCCCAAATTCGATTACCGCTTGAGGCGATGGTCTATCAAATATACATAATTCGGATTTACCACAAATCATTTTGCAAATATAGTTCCATGTCCTTTCATTCGTTTGTTTATACGCGATATTGCATGTCCTTTACGTTTTGGAGCTGGGGCTGGGGCTGGAGGCGTATCTTTTTGAAACATACCAGCAACTCCAGGTAGAACCTTCCCTAACTCAGCTAAAGCATTTGTTTTTAGGGATGGTAATATTTTCTGTTCATTCATAATCACGTCTTTAGCAGTTTTCATACCAAAACTACCAATACGTTTAAGAATAGGAAGTGCAAATCTCCTTATTGTTTTTAACCAACCTGATCCGTACTGTTTACCAATAAAATATGGTAATTCACCGCCAGATTGGCTACCACTATACATACTAATAATATCGGAATTAGCCATCTACTTTACGAAAATGTAGTGTCAAATGAGTTTTTGAACCTTTTGGAAAGTTTATAAGTTTTCCACTAACATCACGAATATTTATTTCTATATTGTTTATACATGAACTTGCTATTGGTAAATACATGGGATTATCTATATTTATATTGACAACTTCATCATGTTCATATTTTCCAATCCACACCGATTTCAATAGAGGAACACTGGAATCACCAACAATTATAGGCTCAATAATATTAGTATATATGAACATTTGTTGATGATGTTCAAGTATTCTTGGTTTACGTATTCCAGCCGATTTTTCCCGATATTGCTGCTTCTCTAATCCAAGTGTATTTGTCAAATTTTTATCAAATGTAACTTCGCATATATCATCATTCAAACTGAATGTAAATAATAAATCTTTCACAATGTCCAAACTTTTAAATATGTGTGAACAATTGTACTTTAAATATTTAAGTAACACATCAAGTTTATCAATATATAATTCGTCAGCAAAGGTGAATGATTCTTCAACTTCATTATTATACGACACTGATATTTTGATTTCTTCTCTCATTACACTGTTTGCTTCAAATAGATCAAAGCGTAATAAATATTCTGTTTCCATAACTTCATTTTTCAACTTATTGCAACCCAATCGTTTGGCATCTTCAATATAGTCGAATGTTATTGTAAATGGTTTAAAATCACAACTGATATTTAATCCATCCTTGTAAAACATAGAGCAATGCTGATCTAATATTTGATTCGGAATATGATAGGTTTTATCATAATTACTGATAATAAAGATACCACTACATGTTTTCATAGCATTCCTTTTGATATCAATCTTACATTGACTATAAAATGGGAATGTATTGTACACGAATGTAAAATCTTGCAGTGCAACTTCCCAGTCACCATTTAAAGGAATCGGATTCTGGAGATTGACCATGAATTTACTGGCTTGATTGTCTGGATGAATAAGCGGGCAACTATTGCTTGGTAAAATAGTATAAAAATTCACTTTACTAGATCCTTTTCTGATATCCATGATGGGTTTTGATAACCATGCCATTTGACATAGTATTGTTTATCCTTGCCGACCTTTTTAGTTTTCAATATCTTTTGAATTCTAAATACTTTTTGAGGAGGAATAACTTGTAATTCCTGCTCATAAAATTTTCCTTGTACAATATTGTTATCATAATCACTGATGACATACATTACAGGATTCTGACTAGTATTTATTTTTGAAATTACAAAGACTTCATCACTCCAATTTGTATCGAAATTTTTAATAAATGGTGATGCACTAATTTTACTAATTCTAACATGGTCACCGACTTTATATTTAGGTTTTGCAATTTTTACAGATTTCTTAGAAGTCAATGTTTTTGATGTAATATCAACCGGTCTTAATCCATTCAGTCCTCGATGTGATGAATGATTATAACTTGTTATTATTTTCGGTAAAGCATTTACCCATTTTTTATTACCTTGATGCACGAATAATTTCTTTAATCTATCTCTCAATGTTCTGTTAAATCTTTCAACATGAGCAGCTTTGTATTAAGAATGTACCGAGTAATGGTTTATTTTCAATTTATTGAGGATTTGCTTGACTTTACTGTTGTAGAATTCTTTACCTAAAATAATAATAATAATAATAATAATAATAATAATAATAATAATAATAATAATAATAATAATAATAATAATAATACCTAAATCTGTTTGCAAGTTATTAGGATGTCCATCTTTAAATAAATCATTAACAGCTTTAGACATTTCATCTGCAGATTTTGCCTTGACGGGTATTGCTCGGGCAAACCGACTGAATACATCAATACATGTTAAAATATATTTATTCCCATTGTTAATTTTCGAATAAGGTATCATCTCCATCAAATCTATTTGCCATAAATCATTTATTCCATATGTTTTATATACTCTTGTTGGGAATCGTTTCTGCATTGGTTTGTTCAAACTGTACGCAAGCTGGTCTGATAACCACTTCTGGGTTTCTTTTTTCGAATTCGGAACTCTTTTGTTTAATTTTGCCACTCCACCGAAACCGGCTTCGTCTTCGGGGTTCGTCCAAATCTTCTCCATTACAACAAGAAGATTTAATATTAAATTTAATGTCTGGTAATGAAGGATTAGCACCCATTGTTTATGATCGACTTCCTATTATTCCACCTAATAATGATATTGCTAAAGGTATCAATGCACCGATAAATCCCCTTTGTTGTTTATATATAATTTTTCTCATTTGTTGACGATTTTTATTATTTACTAAAGATAACAATGGTTTCCTATGTTTACTCAATAATTGCTTTTTAGATTTACTGATTTTAATCTTGCCTTTGACTACTTTAAGTATAATATCGAGTAAATCATCGACAACATAATTTGGAAAAGATTGCAAAATACTGTTTCTTTTCATACTGGGTGCCTTTAACAATGTATTGAAAAACGGGAAACTCCGATGATTTTTAACAACTTTTACTTTCTTAGTGGTTTTACTTTTAGGTTTAGGTTTAGGATTTTTCGAAATAAGATTCATTGCAGGAAAATTTTCTGTAATAAGTTCTTTAGATGGAGTATAACTAGTTGCTGGTGGAACCTTTGGTTGTTTTTTACTCGATATCCTTGTTTTTGAAAACATGATTTATGTGTTTTCAAATTTGTTTTGAACTTTGTTTATAAACCATGGCACCTTTTGGGTTGAAAATATCTGTTTTTACCCGTATATCATCAGGACATTGTTGTGTGAAATCGAGAAATATATACCCATGAGGTATTTTCGTAGCATCTTGAAATGCATTGATAAGGAAATTACGGTTATTAGGGTATGCTTGTCGTCCAAGAAAATCAATGACAGTTGCATCTCTAGGATTCTTGAAAATAACTAGATATTGTACATTTAAATTACGTGTTCGATGTGCACCACCTTGATGAAATAGATTTTGTGTTATGAAAATAACTGTTACACCAACATGTCTGCTGATTTTTTTGAATAAATTATTAAAATCCTTTTCTTTATTGGCTTCTTGATACAAATCATCGATAATGATGACATCATCTCTCTTCAAACGACTTGACCAGTTTTTATCAAAACCCTTTACTATTTTCATGTTTTTCAATTGACAGAAACTTGATTGCGTCAATCCATGTTCTTCATCGGCGCCCCTATGCCAATAAATATTGTTGAATTTTGTTTTGAACAAATTTGATTTTAGTAATTTACAAACAAATAATGTTTTTCCACTACCACTCGGACCAACGATTTGGTATACTGCATCATTTCGTAATTCCATTTTAAAATAACTATATATATAACAGAGTTTTTATAATTATTTCATTAAAATGCTTTCAAATATAAATTACAGGGCAAAAGCTGATGTATCAAAAATGGTATTTCCAATGGGGAAACCACAACAACTCATCAATAGAAGTAAAAAATATCCAATAATATATTTCAAAACTGGTAAATGTAGAATTATGGGGTGTAAGGAAATAATCAAAGCTAGTGAATATAATGTTTATGATTTAGAAATACAATCGATAACCGTAACTTCCGATATAAGTTTTTCTTGTAATTTAAATAAATTGGCTAAATTAATACCATGCTTTTACGAACCAGAATTATTTCCAGCTTTGAGATATATAAAATATAACCCTATGTGTGTAAATATATTCGCTAGCGGTAAGATAGTAATTCTTGGAATAAAAAATATTGATTACACATGTATAGTTGATAATATCATATCTGAAATTAAATCAATAATTGAAGGAAATGAATTTTTAGATTTTTTATTATCACTTAATTAATTATTTATCATTGCAAATTCAATGCAATTGAAATGCATGATTCTGATTGGTCGAAATCTAATTGGCTGATGATTATTTATAACAAAATGTTTTCGGTTTAGTTGTCATTTATTCAACAAAAATGTACAACATACAAAGTTCCGCAATCACCTCAATGAAAGAGCATGCAAATTATGGTAATTTCAAATTTTTATTATTACATTAATATATATATATATATATATATATATATATATATATATATATATATATATATATATATATATATATATATATATATATATATATATATATATATATATATATATATATATATATATATATATATATATATATATATATTACAGATGAATATCAATCAATTATCCTGCAAAGATTATGCTTCTATTATCCAGAATTAAATGAAATTCTACAAGATAGAGATCCAGCTATCATTCCGGATTTGGTATACAACCAAACACAAATCTGGATATTCGATATAATAAACACCTTTCTATGGGATATCAAGATAGGAAGGGTGATGAAAGAAATGAAACCAGAGGTTCCTTGCATTTTCGGATGTAGCTGTTGCAATTTCCGTTATCAACAATATGTTGAATGGTGTTTGGTGAAGACTCTGAGAAATCACCACTCGAGTCAGATTGTATCAAAATAAATTTTTATGTTGAATTGTTTTGTTTTTGTAAATCGAAATAATAGAAATAGAAATAATAATAGTAATAGAAATAGTAATAATATAAGTAATAATAGTAATATTAGAAATAATAATAAAAAACAATATTTATAATAAAAACATTAATGCAACATTAATGCAAATGACATGCAATTTAAACAAAGACATGCAGCAATCTGATTGGTTGATAAACAATAGTCATAGGTATAAAAACCCTGTACCATTTCATTTTAATCATTATTTACGATGACAAAGAAAATTTCAAGCACTGAAAAGCCAAAAGTTGTTCCAGAACTTGTACAACCTGTTCAAATGTTCCACAACTACAAAATGTATTTTTTGAAAGAAGAAATCAATATGAAATTGGTTGCACCAGTCAAGCTAATTCCAACTAAATTTCAATTCTTATCCGGCACGCTTTCAATGATTGATGTTAAATCTATTGATGAGGTTTTCAAACGGTTGAATAAGAATCTATCTTGTAATCAACATGCATTTTTCAACAACCGATATGCAAGATTTTATGATTCCTTTGATGAAATCACCTTCAAAGAAAACGAAAATTGGTATATAACAATCGCAATCCAAGGATATAAAGTTGATAATAATGATGTGTATTCTCCAATTTGGAAAATTATGTCTGCTAGACTTTCACAACTATTTTAATGTTATATTTAATAAATGTATTAGTCATATTTGTTTTTTCTCTTTATTAATTGCAACATTAATGCAAATGACATGCAAATTTAACAAAGAAAATCTATAAACAAACTTATAATATAGTTTTAAAGTGTTATTAATGACTACAGAAAAAGGTTAACATGATTAATTAAATAACGAATTATTTATTATTTAGAATTATTAATCAACTTTTTGTTGGAAAAATTAGCAGAAATATCTGGTGTAAAAATTGAGGATATATTATCTGCTACAAATGCATTAAATATCGGCTGGGTAGTTGAGAGTCAAGATTCAGGATTTGACGATCAGGAAGAAACCGATACTCAAGAAATTGATGACGAAATCTATGAACCTATAGATGAACCTAAAGATAATATTACGAATGATTGTATTGATCATGTCGTTGAAAATATAATGAAATGTGGAGATGACGACTGCGAATGTGTTAATAAATTTTAAAATTGAATTATTTTCATTTAAATATACTATTAAAAACAATATATCTACAGAAAATATACATTATAACAACTCCAGTTGTAAGTTTTATATAGTTTTTCATTTTTCTTTTGATTTCATCAGTTTCTTTAAAATTGCAGGCCAGTTTATTTAATACACCCCATCCGCCATTGGCTTCTATCCATGGGGTAAACTTGGACTTGATTATCTAGAAATGAATATTATTAAAATATATATGTAGATTATAAAAGAAATCTTACTTCTAAAGACCACTGATAATAATGTTCTGAGTCATGTTGACCTTTTGCAATGATTATCTTCATGTAGGTGAATCCTACAATTATCCTTGTCCATTTCATGTCTTCATCGAAAAGACACTGAAATATTCTATTGAAGTAATACTTCTTGGTTTCCAGGGATTCTATCTCCATCATCTGCTGATAATCGATATGTTCACCTTCAATGATTTGTTCAGTTCGATTGATCAGGAAATTGAGGCTGTCGACTATATTCGCGGTGACAATTCCGTTTAGAACATTTTCACTAAATTGCGACATTTCTAAAATAATTTAGAATTACCAACCTGAGCATGCCAAGTATAAAGTTGATAAAACATGCTTGTAACTTTATCAAAAGTTCCATCTCCGAATATTGTATCTTTATTTAATTCTTTTATGAGATAAATATCTCCTAAAACCAGAATTCTGTCTGGATCACTTGCACCTGAATCATGAAGTACTAGCTCGGTGTATTTATCTGGAATTTCAAAATTTGTATCTTTAGGTACTGGTAAATGTCCATCTCTTCTAAAATTTTAGTAGATTTCGTGATATTGAAGTTTTTTTCGGCATAAACGCTAGTGCTTCACTGCTCACTTCTAATAAAATACTCCCAATTACATTTCTAGGAGTAGCACCAATTGATGTCATCGCATCCTGCATTTTTTTCTTTGCTAAATTACATTCTATTTTTTGTGGGCATGATTCATGGCAATGTTGCGTTGGTTGATTTACAATATTGCCATCTTTAGTTTTTATGATGGAATGACAGTTTATAATGCGATGTTGCCTGCATCTCCAAGTCAAAACTCCATTTGTTGTACGGAAATAGATATACTCAAACCCAGAGTAAATTAAAACTCGATTGCCTCTCTGCGTACTAGAATATTCCATTTTCAGACCTATAAAAATATTTAAAAAAATATCGTTTGAAAATTATGGTATTAAAAGTATTATATTAACAAAAGAGAATTTAAATATTACATATTAGAGGTAAATATATATTGTAAAATTTGTAAATTTATTGTTGATACATTTTAATATTTTATTTTAAATCACTAATAGATTATCTCCTAGATAGAATATAATTTTTGATTTTTTCTCTATTTATTTTAATTTAATTTTTATATTTAAAATAATTTTTCGTGTGGGCATTTTTCTATGTGGGCATTTGTCTATGTGGGCATTTTTCCTTGTTGACATTATTCTGTGTGGGCATTATTCTGTGTGGGCATTAATCGTGTGGGCAAAACTGGGCAAAATTTATTTATTATTTTCATTTCTCTAAATG
>CAUHTR010001316.1:0-21903 GCA_959609185.1 Schmidtea polychroa
AAGAGGGATATATGATTTTTTTAATGGTGATGTTGGCAAAATATCAATGTTTTAAGGGAAATTGCAATAATTAGTTATGAAATCAATAATAATTATATTGTTTTATTAGGTTGTGATTAATGCACAGTAAATTAATTTAGATTTATGTTTTAGAACATGTTTTATTAAGTAGGGATAATCTATTTACTTGGTTTTGACAATGAAAACTTTACAGATAATTGGGATTGATATCAACTTTAAATTATTTTTATCTTTATTTAGACGGACAACGACAAAAGTTGGAAATATTGATTTAAAACGTCGACTAAAGAAAATTGATCTTTATTGGGAGAAATCTATCGGGTGATTTTAATTAGTAATTAAATCGGTTGATATCGGTAAAAATGATCATTTGAAGAAATATGGATAAATTTAATCTTTCTATGCAACTACTCAGTTATATTGTACAGTCAAATTTCAAGCAATATTTATTTTAAATTTCGAGTACAGTGATTAACAAAAATTTAATTATAACCGGTTTTATCATTAGATTTTATAAATTATTTAGAGTTAATGATTTTTACCTGTTTTATAGGGAAATATTTGTGATAATACAATTAAGTTAGAATTATAGTCATTTAAAGGGGATTTTAAGGAATCTTATTAGTCTGAGGTAAATATATAACCTTTTAAGGATATTTATCGATAAAATACTAATCTTTAAAGATAGAGTTATTTTTGGGAAATTTGATGCTTTTTAGATGATTTTATTGAATTATTTGTAATAATATTGATTAAGGGTAGAAATATAGTCATTTAAGGGATTTTAAGGAATCTTGTTAGTTTGAGGTGAATATATGATATTTAACAAGTACTTATCGATAAGATACTAATCTTTAAAATAGAGATATTTCAGGCGAAATGATTCTTTTTAGATGATTTTATTAGAGAATTCGCTTGAATATACCAATTATTGTCATTTGAATGAATTTTCTGGTTTGTTAGTTTTCTAGTCTCTTTTGGAATTTAATGATAATTATTTTTATTGTAGATTGATGACATTGATAATTTTAATGAATTTATACTGATTTTTGAATATTTTGAGCATTCAGTCAATCAATTTGAGTACATGTATTATTTTTAAAAAAAAATAATTAAAATTAATTTTATTTCAATTAATTTATTCAATCTAAATCAATTATCTACTAAATCTTATATTATTAATTTATTATCTTAGTTGATTCAACTTGAATGATCAGTATTTTTTTATTTACTGGATGATTAATGAATAGAATTCTTTCTTGTCTATTAATTAAATTTTTATGATATTTATTTTGAGTAAATTTAAATTTTTGCAATTATTTAATCAATTTTTACCAAGTTATTGATGTCTTGAGTTCAATTAATTTTCCATCTAATTTTTCAAGTGATGAGTATTTTTCTTTTAAAGATCAATTTGTTAGTACATAGTTGTTGGTTGTAGGTAGTTGGTTGTTAGTACTAGGTAGTTGGTAGTTGGTATCTGATTGACTTTTTAGATTTTGATAAGAAGATAGTGTATGTGATGAAGAATATTTTGTATTTAATTGCTATTATTTTTATGTGTGGTTAGTTGATTGTTGGTACTTGGTATCTTGTATTTGGTAGCTGGTACAGTGTTGTTATATAGTTGTAGGTTGATAATGCTTAGTAGCTGGTTGTTGTGGGTTGTAAGTGTTTAGTATTTAGTTGTTTGAGACCTGGTTGTTAGTACATGGTAGTTAATTAATGAGTAGGTGGTGGTTGAGTGTTACCAATAGCCTTACGACCAGTACCTTTACGACTAATACCCTTACGACCAGTACCCTTACGACCAGTACCCTTAGGGGGTCAAAACATCCTGTCGGATAAACTCAGAGTATATATAATAAAACTGATCAACAATAAGTATTTATTGAATGTGATTTTTACTTTGCAATAATAAGTCAGTAGTTATCATTTAAAAGAAGATGTTTTTGTAAATTAGAATTCATTAGTATTTCATTGTAATTTAAATTATTTTGAATTTCACGTGGTGTTTTAAAGTGATTGAGTTGTGATTTTTTGATGAAAGTCAACATGTTTGTTAAATTTAGACATTTTGAAAAGGTTTTCTATTGATTGTAATTAAACATATTTTTAAAGACAGATAAAAAATTAATTTAAAAACATTTCATAAAATACAATAAAGAATACTTAGTTGGTTGTTAGTAACTAGTTGTAGGTATCTGGTTGTTTGAGAGTTAGTTAGTACGTGGTATCATGTTCAAAGTATTTGTTAGCATCTAGTTAAAAATATTTAGTAACCGATTGTTGGGAACTGTTGAATTATTATTATTATTATTATTATTATTATTATTATTATTATTATTATTCCATTAAAATTTCCATTAAAAAATTAACTTAAAAAATTATTTCATTAAAATTAACTTAAAAAATTTTACATTTAAAATTAACTTAAAAAAAGTTTTTCATTTAAATTTTCATTAAAAATTACATTTCTCAAAAAAGTTGGTGGTTATTCAATCTTTTGATAATAAATTTAAAAATCTTACTTTAATTTACTTATTTAGCTTTAATTTAAAATTTGAACCATTGGTTACTTAATTTTAAATTTTGAACCTTAATTTTCCTTAATTTATCCTTAATTTACCTAATTATTCTTTATTTCTTAATTTTACACCATAATTTACTAAACAACTAATTATAACCCTTATTTTCATATTTAACTAATAATTTCATGTGGTTATTGATTAATTGACGAAGATTTGCATCTAAAATTAACATTGGAAATCCCAGAAAATCTTCATCTTAAATTAACTTTAACTTTAATATTTTAGACCATTGATTACTTAATTTAAAAATTAGACATTAATTTACTTATTTAACCAATAATTTCATGTGGTCATCTGGTTGTAAGTACTAGGTATCTAGTTGTTATTACTTGGTTGATGATGCTTAGTACCTGGTTGTTGACGGCTGTGAGTAGTAGGTATCTGGTAACTAGTTGTTAGTATCTAGTTGTAGGTATCTCGTTGTTGGTGGTACTTGGTAGGTGGTAGCTAGTCGGTTGTAGGTACTTAGTAGTTGGTTAATAATGCTTAGTACTTGGTTGTATGTACTTGGTAGATGGTTGTAGGTACTTAGTAATTGGTAATTAATGATTAGTACCTGGTTGTTGTTGGTTGTTAGTACTTGGTATCTAGTACCTAGTTGGTTGATAGTACTTAGTAACTAGTTAATGGGTAGGTGGTTGTAGGTACTTGGTAGGTACTTAGTAGTTGGTAATTAATGCTTAGTACCTGGTTGATGTTGGTTGTATGTACTTGGTAGGTGGTTGTTGGTACTTAGTAGCAGGTAACTGGTTGTTAGTACTTGGTATCTAGTACCTAGTTAGCTGGTTGTAACTAGTTAATGGGTAGGTGGTAGCTAGTTGGTAGGTGGTTGTAGCTAGTTAATAGGTAGGTGGTTGTAGGTACTTAGTAGTTGGTAGTTAGTTGTTGTTGGTACTTAGTAGTTGTTTAATAATGCTTAGTACCTGGTTGTTGACGGCTGTGAGTAGTTGGTATCTGGTAACTAGTTGTTAGTATGTGGTTGTAGGTACTTCGTAGGTGGTAGTTAGTTGTTGTCGGTTGTTAGTACTTGGTACCTAGTTGGTTGCTTGTTTTTGGTTGTTAGTACTTGTTAGATGGTTGTAGGTACTTAGTATCAGGTAACTAGTTGTTAGTAACTAGTTGTAGGTACTTGGTATCTGGTAATTGGTTGTAAGTATCTGGTTGTTTGAGAGTTAGTTAGTACTTGGGATCATGTTGAAAGTATTTGGTAGCAGGTAACTGATTGTAAGTACTTGGTAGCAGGTTGTTAGTAACTAGTTGTAGGTATCTGATTGTTAATACATGTTCATAAGTTACTGGTTGTTGGTACTAAGTTGTTGGTTTGTTGTTGAATTATTATTAAAATTTGTCTTTGAAAAATATTTCATAGAAATTTTCATTAAAAATTATCTTAAAAATTTCCATCTAAAATTATCATTGAAAAATATTTCATAAAAATTTCCATTAAAAATTAACTTAAAAAATTATTCCATAAAAATTTCTATTAAAAATTAACTTAAAAAAATTATTCCATAAAAATTTTCATTAAAAAATTTCAATTCTCAAACACCTTCAACTTTTTGTTAATAAATTTTAAAATATTACTTTAATTTACTTATTACATTACTTTAATTTACTTATTTAAAAATTATTACTTTAATTTACTTATTTAAAAATTATTACTTATTTAAAATTTTTTACCATTGATTACTTAATTTAAAATTTAGACCTTAATTAACTTTAATTTAAAATTTAGACCTTAATTAACTTTAATTTAATTTTTTAGAACCTTAATTTACTTTAATTTAATTTTTTAGGACCATAATTTACTTTAATTTATTTTTTAGGACCATAATTTACTTTAATTTAATTTTTTAGGACCATTATTTACTTTAATTGAAAAATTGGACCTTATTTTACTGTAATTGAAAAATTTTGACCATAATTTACTGTAATTCAAAAATTTTGACCATCATTTACTGTAATTTAATTTTTAGACCATAATTTACTGTAATTCAAAAATTTTGACCATAATTTATTGTAATTTAATTTTTAGGACCATTATTTACTTCAATATTTATTTCTCAGGACCAAGGAGACCACCTCACTATAGTCTGTAAATTCCTTGGCTTTTTTTAGTGTTGACCACCTTTTTCTATTGAAAAAATTTTATTTGTATTGAAAATCCGTGGACCATCGAGACCCCCTCACTATAGTCTGAAAATTCCATGCTTTTTTATTGGTAGTCAGATTTTTGTATAGAAAAAAAAATTTGTATTGAAAATCCCAGGACCATCGTTTTTGTATAGAAAAAATTTTTTTGTATTGAAAATCCGTGGACCATCGAGACCCCCTCACTATAGTGTGATAAAAAAAATTTTGGACCAAAAATCCCTGAAAGCAAAAAATGTGAGTTGGAACAATTGCGTAATAAAATCGTGCAACAATTTAACCCCCCCCCCTGGGGGGGGGGTAATTGTTGCAGTGGGCTACTATCTACCTACTTACCATATAAATAATAATTTATTATATGCTTGCTACTTGCAGTTGAAAGTAATATAATTTAGTCAAAAGTTTTCAAAGCAGAATTCAAACATGGAGAATTTGAATTTTATTTGAACCAGTTTGCAATTGGAAAAATATAGCCAGTTATTTTTCGATTTAAATTGGAGTGCGTTTTCGATTTTACAAATTGAAATTTATTTTGAAAGCTTCTCTTATTGTGAATTAAACATGGAATTGAAGCTGTTATAAAATTAATACTGGAACGTAATAACATCATTAGACAAAAAATTAATTTTAATGAATTATTATAATAAATGCAAACTCGGGCGAAGCCGGGTAAAACAGCTAGTTTCTAATACAGTCAATTTTCGATTTTTATTACGATTTTAAAATTTCAATTTCAAACCTTTACATTTAAAATTTTATTAATTCATAATTTTCAAAATTTTTTTGAAATTTGAAATTACTTATTAATTAACAATTTTTTTTAGTAAAAAATATTTTAAATTCTTCAATATAAAATATGATTGTAATTGTTTTATATCCTCTTATTAGATAATAATTAAAATTTAAGAGAATATCATGTTCATGTCTATGATTTTGATATAGAAATCTTTTTTTAAATAAACTGTAATCGAAATATAATTTTTTTTATTTACATTTTTAGAAACATTTGGCAAAAAGTTTTGTAAAATTTCTCTAATGAACATTTATATTAAACTTGTTAAAAGGGACAGCTAACCCTATGGGAGACCACCTCAAGTAAGATTACCTAAACGAATCTGGTACTATTCAAAAAACCATTTATTTCTCTCTTTTTGTTTTCTTTTCACGTTTAATCGCTGTTTCCTCAATTCTTTTTCTATACCTTTTGCCTTCGACCATAATAGCAGTTTGCCTGAATCTAGAATTCCTTTTATTAAAAACTCTTGCCTCATCAAAATCTCCATTAAACCATCCAATTCAATTCTTAATTTATTTTGCTAGACAGGTTGATGTTTAGCCTGCCAAGCTTGTAGTTTAATCATATATTAATTAAATATTTACATCTAACCTTATTGGTATTTGGTATTCCTTTAATTACTTTATCCAGTTATCAATGCTAAATTACCATATTCGTGTTTGTCTCATCATTTGCCATCCGCCCTTATCCGTTTTTCAACAAAATTATTAGATTTCATTTTTCCATTTTTGAATTTTCTTACACTAAGCATTTTATTATTTTGTAAACAGATTTCTGTGCATTTATATTAATTTAGACAACTCAAAAGAAAGACAAAAGTTAATTATGTGAGGTGTTTTCAGGTGACAATTGAATATTTCAATGATTTATTAAGATAATTTTAAATGATAAATAATGTACATTTAAAATAAGTTTTAAAATAATTTTTAAATTAAAGAGATTTTGTTAAAGATAAATTTAAAGATAAATACTTTAACTGTAACATATACATTATAAAATAAGTTTAAATAAATTTTAAATAAATATTATAGTACAGAAGTAAAGTTTTAGCTTTGGCTTCTTATAACGGGTACGTTCGGAATCACAGCACGCACTATGCACTTGCACGGTAGTATAGAATTGTTGAACTGTATATTTTACTTGTATTGCTGTGACTACCATCTTCATAGGTGTGCGAGTTAAGACAACATGTAATGTAAAATTGGGAAAATTTTGCTACTGTTACAAACTGAACTGCCTGTAATTTTACATTTGCTTTAAAAAAGGAAATAGTCATAGACACCAACAAAAATTTAAATATGGAGAACAAATAGATGAGAAAGTAAACTTTTTCAATTTTTCATTATACTTGGGTCACACACCTAGTACACATGGAATATTCGCCACTCCCATCATAAATTTTGACTTTTTGACGGTATACATATTCAGCATTTTTTGTTATGCGGATATTTTTTGCTTGTTTACAGTGACTTGAAAGTTTCATCTTAGTCCAAAAAATGAATTAACTAGTAAAAACTTCCGTGCATGGATTTACTACGACTTTCGACGTGGCGTATCTCAACAACAGTGCATCGATAATCTCACTTCGACTTTTACCAATGGTGCACCATCTAAAACCACTGCATATCACTGGTTTATTGAATACAATTGTGGTCGTCGTTTGCTCACCGAAGAATTTAAAGAAGATCGTCCAAAATCGATTGTTTTACGAGAAAATGTTGATGCTGGTTGCGAACTGATAGTGCAATATAGTCATGTGACATACTAAGATTAAAACATTCTTGGGCATTAGTATAAATTGCATACATAAGACGTTACATGAACATTTAACTTTGAAATTCGGGTTGGATTACGCATAGTTTGGCAATCGCTCAAAAATGGCCTCGTGTCAATTGGTGCTGGAAATGTTCAAAAACAGTGGTTTGTCAAAAGCCGTGTTTAATATTTATACAGATGACAAATCTTAAATCTAAACTTATGAACAAAAAGTAAACACCAATCGGCTATCTAACTGCAATTTTTCGCGTAAGAAGCACTTCGAAGCAAATTGTCCCCTGTTTATTTGGAATAAATAGACACGTGGCTACAGTGCCACTACAAGATTGCAGTAAGATCAATTCTGGATGGTACACAACCATTTGTTTGCAAGAAGTCTTTGGAGAAATAAGAAAAAAACCACCAGCAACACATGTTCATTCTTCACGAGGACAATGTGAGATTTTACACAATTTCCAAAACGATTCAATATTTGACGGGTAAAACATCAAGTTGATAGGTCACTCGCCATACAGTCAATAATTTGCACTTATTAAGATTGTTAAGATTTTTATTCATAATAGTAATAACTAATGCAGCACCTTTATCTTCCCACTGAATTTCATTTTTTTTATATTTTTGAGTAAATTCGTCATAAATTTTATTTTATTAAATTAAAAATATAGTGTTTAGATTAGTAACTTGACGTGTATAAATTGAGTCTAGGACAATATCCCCCCGGACAATATCCACCCTGGACAAATACCCCACTCTTGTTAATAATGCATATATTTTAGTATGTGTATAGTAAAGACATTGTAGTTTATTAACTAATAATTATAAATTAATTAATTGTCCGGGGGATATTGTCCTGATACCGTATAAATTAATACAATTAGTAATATAACAATTCGTTGCGGACAATTAATTTCAAATACAACATAAAATTTTGAAAAATATGTGGTTCTATTGATTTTTATAAATTAATTGAATATTAAATATAATAAATTTTAATTTTTTTAATTTATTTTTCTTAGATTTTTCTTATGTAATGGCGTTCAAATCGATAAAAATGGCAAAATTTATAAAAATAACAAATAATTACCCATTAAGACTGACTTATTCTAATTTAGTTATGGTATAATCAGTGTTTCTCAACCCAAAAAGTCTCAACCCAAAAAGCAGTACGGACCGTACATAATCTCAATTTTTTACACGACCCGTAAATTCAGTTTGACTTTACAATCTAATAAAATTAATAATTTAAAAAAAAAGTTAACAGATGAACAAATTATTTATTATAAAAGGATCAACAATAACGAAATCAAAACAATTAGAAACATAATTTTATAAATTAATGTGATTGTTGTTGCTCTTTCTCTCGTACCAGTTTGTCTATTCTTGGTTTTAAAGAAGTGATAGCAAGTCGCAAAGCAGGGCCAGTAAATAACCTGTTTCTTTGCTTCGTTTTAATAATTGACATTGCTGAAAATGCTGATTCACACAAGTAAGTTGTAGAAAAGGGTAATAAAATGTGAATGGCAATTTTGCTGAGGGCTGGATATTCCTCCTTGACTTTTATCCAAAACTGTGTAATGCTCATTTAGTTAAACATTGATTTCAATCCCATATCTGATGATAACTCAATCAATTTTTCTGCTTCTGTGTTTGAAATGTTGTTTTGTTGGTGATCAAGAAATGGATTGGATATCCACATGTTTCCAAATCGAACATCGTCATTAGGTGGATAGTAGCTGTCAGAAATTTGAGCAAGCACTTCTAAATGTTGAGTGATACAAGAAACAACATTATCCAAATGCAAGTCAAAAGATTCTGTGAAATCGTTAAATGAAGGAAACATTTCATAATTCTGCTCTTGTGTGCGGTTTAACGACGTTTATTCCAGACATTGAAGACAGTTGTCATTGGACCTTGTAGACTCAGGTTCAGCTGATTTATCAGAGAAAAGAAGTCTGATAAATAAGCAAGTTTTGCAATCCATTCTTCATCAAAGAAATGTTTGGCATGATCTGAATTTATTTGACTTAAAAAGATTTTCACCTCATCTCGCAACTCGTAGAGCCTTGTAAGAACTCTCCATCTGGAAAGCCAGCGCACTTCAGCGTGAAGTAGCAACTGTGAATTTCCTGAATCCAGAATTGTGAACAATCGGGAATTGAGTGCGTTGCTCTTGATGAAATTAACAATCTGAATTGAAACTGAAAGAACTTCATGTAATTCGGGAGACATTTTTTTGCTGCTCACAGTGAGTAAATTTAAATGTATCACCAGCAACTTCTTGGATTCTTGTTCTTACACCTGAAAGTCTGCCAACCATGTTTGCTGCACCATCTGTGCACAATCCAATGCACAATTTCCAGTTCAAAGAATTTTTTTTGACATATTCATCAATGATGCGAAAGATTTCTGAACTGGTCAGCACTTTCCCACAAATGATACATTGTGGTTTGGGACAACTTGCATCTGATCCAGACCAAGAAATAAATCCAAATCTTAAAAAAGTAATGTTGTATTTTCGAACAAAACTTGACCTCTTCTTTTTTTCGGGTGGACATTGAACTTCTTGTTCATCATTGTTTTCAACAGCAGTTGAATTGTTATTGTTAACCTTTATAACAAAATTGTTAATGTTGCTTGTCTTTTTTTACGTTTCATTTTAGGATTGGAAAAAGTTTAGGATTATTAAAAACTTGATTAATTTTTAGCAATTTTTAAATTATATTTATTGATTAATTGTAAAAAAATTAGCATTAAATAAAAATTTTTTCAAATTTGCTCACGACCCGCACAAAATCTTCCACGGCGTGGTACCGGGTCGCGACCCGGCGGTTGAGAATCGCTGGTATAAATTATTTAAAACAATAAAATGATAATTTAAGCCTTTTGCTGCAAATAATGTATTTAATGAAAGAATTTTCGACTATAAGATAGTCCTTGTCAATCTTATAGTCGAAAATTTTTTCATTAAATACATTATTTGCAGCAAAAGGCTTAAATTATCATTTTATTGTTTTAAATAATAAATGCTGCTACCAAGAAATCATCACTTTATACTTTGGTATAAATTATAATTGTTAAATCTAAACTTAAAGCATAACATTTATAATAGTATAGGTTTGCTTGCTTATATACATATAATATTAATACCACAATAAATGATTTATTATATTGTTTTCATATGTATTACAAATTTCTGCTTTGAATTGTCCTGCGACGAATTTTCCGGTTATTATTATATGTATATTAATTGACCAATAATAACTATAGATAATTAATAAATAAAGATTGGCATTAAAAATAAAGTTATCTTTATAATCATATTTCAAATAAATATTTCCCGATTTATACCAACCAATTGTAAAATTCAATAAAAGGTAATTTCACGCTTGGTTGCGATTTATGCACTGCACAATCTTCTGATTTCGATACTTGATCGACAAAAGACGTGTTTTCACTATATTATACTACTTTCCATAAATATTCACAACAGGCGGCCTAAAATGAAATAGTTTAAAAATTTGATAATGAAAAAAAATTCATATTTACCATGTGCATCGAGGGTCCCAAAATATCTTGGACATCGTCCTGATTGAGAAGCTGATATCAAAAGTGCCATCATAAGAAGTGATGATAAAATCAATAATTTCACTGTTAATTGATTGGTTAAATGAATCCGATATTCGATAAATCGATTGGTTTTTGAATTTATATAGATTTTTGTAATTGAATGTGAAAATCGATCGAAATGTGCAGTTTGAGTTCTTTGGTTATTTCAATTATATGAGAAAATATTTGTAAATATTCAACAATTTTCATATTAATAGATCAAAACAACATGATATTTCGTTACAGCTTTACATACATGATAAAGGCTATTTCGAAATATCGTTTACTTTATTTATTTATAGTCTTAAAAACATTAATATGAAAATTATTGAATTCAAAAAAAAAGATTAAAGGTAAAACCAAAAGGTAAATATGATTTGTAAATATGTTTTACACAATTCAAATTGATGATTTTAAAAATACTTTGAAAATGTTTTTCATAACTTTATCCAAAGAAAATTAATTATTGTTTCCGTTTATTAATTGCTCATTTTGACACCTACAATTATTTTTATTTTGCTAGACTAAAACTACTAGAAAATTTAAAAAATAAATAAATTATTAAATTAGTTACATATCTTGTACATTTTTCTTGTAGTTAAGTCAATTTTTTATAATGATTTTTTTAATTTTACTTGGCATATTTAACGATAAATTAAAAAATATTCAGATAAATATTTTGTAATTTTTACAATTATAATATTTTAAAATATCTAAAAGAATTTAATTGCGATTTTTCAACGATTTCAGATAATATTTGAAAAATAATTATTAGAAAAGCTAACACCATCCCACACTCGCGTTATTTATTATAATATTTTAATTTCTTAAATGAACCTGATCCCAACAGAAAAACACTTTTTTAATAATAATTCTATTGAGTTTGTTAATTTATATGAAGGGGAAATATTTTGACAGATTTCGAGTGTTCACAATTTAATAACTAAGACCCAACAATTTGGAAACTATTTTTTAAAATACAAAGTCGAAAAAAATTCTGATCTAACTATCACGTGGAAATAAAGGCATTCCCAACAATATTTTTTTTTGGAAAATTTGTATAAAGTAACTTTAATCTGTTGAAAAGGTAACATCTTTACCTTCTATGACATAATTTAAAGCAGGCGAATACTGAAAAGGATATTTTTCAATTACTGAACAAAAGTTTACTAAAAATGACGTCATGGAATTTTTCTGTCAGTATTTATATGAATGGTGACCTCTAAATGCAAGGCCAAAATAAAGGCCAAGAGAACTTTATTTTTTAAACGTTAAATCTTTGGAATCTCACACACACAAAACATGTTGATTTATTAAAAAATACAAAATAATCATCATCAGCTGCCCACCGTCAGGCCTGTTTTTAAATAATGTTACATCAAGTTAAAGTACAAACAAAATTATTTTTCAATTTAAATATTGTCAACTATGTCGGAAAAAGGTAAAAATGAATATTTAAATCTTAATTTATTTTTTATCTAGCATATATATTCAACTTTTTGATTAATAAATCAGAAGAAATATCTAATGTAAAAATTACAGAATTCATATATGTGTCATATAATTGATAAATCACCAAATGTCCCTAAACAAGCATTTGACTATACTGCCCTCCTTATCAAATAGACCGTAACTGACAAAACTACAAAAATCGAGTTAGAGGCGTCAACTGTATGCAGTTGCAATTAACCTTCATTCTGCTTAGCGATAAGACCGTATCTAGTCCGAGGCCTTAGAAATTTGATTACTTACATCGATTACATGGTTTAGGTTAACTGGTTGGCAGAATTGAAAACACGTTTTGTTATTTATCTCCTAAGTGTATTTTTGCAGTTACGGTCTATTTGATAAGGAGGGCAGTATAAATCTAATGATTTTCCTAATTGTATTGATCGTGTTGTTGAAAATATAATAAAAAGAAATTGCGAAAATGAAAACTGTACATGCAATAATTAATAAATTTGGAACTTGAATTAGTTATTTTTATAAAACATGTTATATCTTAACATGACATTATAGTTATTATTATTATTATTATTATTATTATTATTATTATTATTATTATTATTATTATTATTATTATTATTATTATTATTATTATTATTGATTGTCGAGGTACCATAACTCCAGAAATTAGTAAGTTTTAAAATTTTGTAGTGCATTAAATTTATTTAACTTTTCAGATTATCAACTTGTAGAATATTTATATATCGAAAGGAAACACCGTGAAGAAATGGTTTGAACAAAGGTAAATAATGATATATTTATTATTTTTCAATAAAAAATTTATTATTTTCACTAAATATATTTTTTAAAGTACATTATATTTCCTGTGACAAACAGAAATTTGAATTGATATTTTATATAGATATTTAACACACTAATAGAAAATTTGAAAACTTTTCATGCACCCTAAATAAAAACCTATAATTAAATAGAAAATATGACTAGTTTTGCCTACAGAGCTAACACATATAGACTAGTTAACTAGTCCTCAGTAGCTAACTTGTTAAAAGGATTCCTAAAAACATATAAGTATATAATCTTTGTGTCTGACAATTTTATCATGAATTCATTCTAAGTTAGTTAAACTAACAAATGATGGTTTCAAACATATTTTAAATGAAATAATAATTATACTTAAAATATAGATTTCTAGGAAGGAGCCGTTATGATATAGCTTATTGTTTCAGCTTAATGTTTCAGCTAGTTAATTTATTTTATTGATTGTTAATTTTAATGAAGACTAGAAATATAAATCTCAACGGGAAGTAATGGAATTTAATTTTATCTAAATAATAATATATGTACAGGGTTTCAGTCAGTAGTTTGAAATAATATTATATTTTAATAATGTGTAATATTTATAATAATAATAATTATAATAATAATGTTTTTAGTTATTTAAATTATTTTTGTGAAGATTGTTTGCAATATTTTAGTTTTTAAATTTCTATGTGACCTAAATTAACTTTTTGTATGTGAATTATTAAATTCGAAATTTGACCAAAATATATTTTTAGAATTGACTTACTTATTTTCACGATGAGCAACACTAATAATAATAATATTAATAATAATAATTGTTTCGACCAGTCAGAGGGGGGAATGACGTCTGCCTCTGACTGGCAGTATTTGTTTTTGTTTTTGTCGCGTCTGTGTGCGGAATTGTTGTCAAATTGATGTGTGCACACAGACGCAAAGAATTGGTACATTTAATTTCTATTTTTAAATGTTAATTTAATTCTTGTAAAAAATGGATTTGAGATGTTGTTTTAAAAAGAGATGGCTGAAATGGCTCTATTTTCAATAACTGATGCATTTGAAAGAAGGTCTGACGTAAATTCTCGTGTCATTGGTACTCTTTTGAGATATGCCAACAGTAGGGACATGCATGTCACAAATTCATTTGTGGATTTTCATTGTGATGATCTGACAAAATCTTTATTTATTAATTCAAAATATGTTCAATAACAAATTCGTTCATTTGATTTTCCCAAATCTGACAATTTCAAAATGAAAAACTCTTGTACATTTTCTAGTATTATCCAAGATTTAGAAAATGTTAAAGAATCAGAGCCGTTATGCAAGTATTCAATGAACATCCCACTGCCTAATATTACAATGAAAGATAAGTCTACAAATTTACAAAGTAAAGATCAAAGTAATATTTCGATTGGAAAACAAAATGAAGATTATTTATGTGATATGAAATATGAACTATTGGACAAAGATGAAAGTAATTGAGCTATGTTTGTCCCTATTGAAGTACAAAGAATTGCTCATGAATCTGAAAGATACGCTTTGGATTTAATGAAAGAAGGATTAAGAAATAAAGAAAGGCACGTTTATATGAAACCTGATTTATCTCAGGTGATAAATGTAAGTAGTGATGTTCTTGAAACGATAACAGTTGTGTTGGATTATGTTTCAAAAGTCGTTAATAAAGAAATTTCTGTAGTTCCTTTTCTGGGTATTTGTGTTTGCTCAAATCAAATAATAATAATTAAATAATTATTATAAGAACTTTTATTTCTTCCAATTTCACCACTGATTATTTTTTCCATAAATAAAAAGTTTTTATAGTAATAAATTTTTTATAATAAAAATTTTTTTAGCTTAATAGGTTTTCTAAGTGGGGCCAGGTTGACCTATATATGACGGGCTACTACTCAAAAATACATTAATAAACAATCGTCAAACTATTTAGTATTAATTATAAATATATTGTCAATTGAAAATCAAAATAATTTCTTATAAAACAATTATAAATTAATTTATAATTTAATTTTTTGTAATATTTTATACATTTTCCAA
This sequence comes from Schmidtea polychroa, assembly GCA_959609185.1. Taxonomy (NCBI): domain Eukaryota; kingdom Metazoa; phylum Platyhelminthes; order Tricladida; family Dugesiidae; genus Schmidtea; species Schmidtea polychroa. Next base: position 15,259 of record CAUHTR010001316.1, read on the forward strand.
AATTAATTATTTTATTAAATAAATTAACACAAAACGTTTTAAAAATAAAATTTATTTCAAATGATTAGAGTAACAGTGAAATATCTATTTGTGTATTTTATTTGAATATAATATTTAAATCATTTATTATTTATGGGAAAATATTTATCAAACACGTGTAGTTGCAGATGTTCAATTAATTGTTTTTTTTTAATTTTATTAATAAAAAAGAAACATCTTTTTCAATATTCTATAAAATAGCATATAAAGACTCTTAATTATTCTTTTTTTTGTAAAAAAATACAATTTTTAAAATCAAGAAATTAAATCCATAAGTATGGGACTCCCCGTGATTGATGTCTTTTATCATTCAAGAATCGAAGTTTTCTGTTTCAAAATTCACTTTGAGTTGAATAATTAAATGAACTAAATTTTACTGATGAATAAAATTTCTTATGGCTTGAAACTTCTTTAGATTTTTGATTCATTTTTCGGGCCATTGAAATCGGCTGACTGTTTACCATTGCAGAAGATAGAAATCGGTTTCGATCATTTCTACAGAAACAAAGATTGATTAGTGTCGTACGGAACTTTTGCCCAAGAAAACAATAGATTAAAAAGTTAATTGACGAATTGACTATAATAAAAAAATTCGACACGTTCAGAGCAACTTGCCATAAAACAAATTCTCGGCTTCCTATGTTTTGGGGTATAACATTCAGCGAATCGACGAAATTAATAACGACAGCTGGTAATCCAAGTAAATAAAATAGAGCTACGACTGCCAATGGAACATAGCTCAATCTTACTTCTTTTCTTTGAGATCTTGACATCGTACCCCATTTCTCTTTGCTCTTTTTCAAGCATTTTACCAAAGCTACATTCATATAAGTAATCATAATAAACGGAATTAGAAACATTACTAAAATATATAAAGTTGCACAATACCCGTATCGATACCATAGTGAGTTACCTATATCTGATTTGCTGAAACTAAGAACTGTTAAGTTGCATTTTGTTTCAAGAAGATCGGCATAGAATTGAGTGTTGATTTGAATAGCAGTTTTGTTGTATTTCACTTTATCACAGAAATAAACCGGAGTTAATAGTAAAATAACTTCGTGTAAGTTGTCTTCTTTTGGCACATATTCCCACCATCGTGGAATATTATAAAGTAAAGAAATAGCAATTATCCCTCCAATTACAACAATTAGTTTTCTCATACTCCAACCTCTTTGAGAAGCCTTTAAAGGCTTTACAACGGCCATCCAACGCTCATATGACACAAGAACAGTGAGATATATAGATGACATTTGAGCACCCAGTAGTAGTGGCCAAAACACTCTTATGATCTTTCCGTGATTAAGATACAATGGAATTGTTCCAGTGAAATTTGTGTAAGGTAACCCAATAGATAGGATGTTAGTAAAGAAATTCAATAGTAGAACTGCGCTATCAGAAAACGATAACCCAATCAAAATAATGAATAACGGACATCTCGAACCATTCACGGCAACTTTTATCAATACAACAATTGATAGAATATTTCCAAAAGTCCCAATTACACACATAATAAAAGTTAAAATAATTCCAACGACAATTATCACCATTTTGTCACTATAGAATGTTTCAACCTTCTCAGGTAGCAATGTTACAACTTCACTAATTGCCGTCATCCTTACCCTTAACTTTTTTTAATTGATAAAATTATTAATTAAATATAGAGAGTAATTTTATTGGTTTATACAAATATTTTCATCAGCCAATCACATTTAGAATTATTGAAAATATTTTAATTAAAATATTTTTAGCAAATTAATAAAAATTAAATTTCAGTTCTGATTGATTAATGATTTTCTGTGAGTTTATCGTTGTTTGAAAATTGATGGGAGAAACATTTTCAAATTATCATTATTTTTATTTTATAAAATTTTTAATTTAATTTTAACAATCAATAATTTTTTAAATAAATTACATTATTTTATTTATTTCAATTTGTAGACTTAATCAAATTGAGATAAAAATTAATTAGAAATTAATTAAAATTTTTAAAATTTCAAATTTTTGAAAGTTTCACGATTTGAATCAATTAAACATTCCACCATAATTCGTGCCTAAAATTGTCTACAAAGTTCTCAAGTGGTTCAGAATTGTTTGATAAAAATCAATTCCAAAATTTTGCCTTAAAGAGAGATTTATGCAACATTACCCTTGGATAAACTACACAAAGAAGAGATTAAAATAGTTACATTGAAATAAATAATTTTTATCGGAAAAATAATAATCTAAAATTTTGAAAAGGAAATATTTGTTGATTATGAAACTTCTCAGTTAAATAATAGATCTGGTTAAAAATTAATTTTTTTATGCAAATATCAAAACTAAGATGTTTTTTTAAGAATTTATTGGACTTTTAAATTTTTTCATTTAAAATAGAAGAAATAAAAATCATAAATAAAGATAACATGAATTAATGACTAAAAATTATTATACGAATTCAGAAAATATACTTAAGTGTTAGTGGAACTTTTTAAAATTAATTTGAAAAAAATTATTTTTTATTTTAAATATAAAAGTATTAAAAATAAAAAATTTAAAATCAGCAATTAAAAATAATTCTAAATTATTTTAAATCTTATGTATTGTTTTAACAATAAGAAAAATATTTAAATGGCTATTATTAATTGCATGAAAATAACAAATTATATATTCAGCCGACAATATCCAATGTATAAAGCTCCCTTAAAATAAAACTTAAACATCTTCTTTCAAACAAATTCAAATTTAAAAATATAAATAAATGCTATGAAATTAAATAAATTAAAATATTACATATGGTTAGGCCTGCCAACTCTCCCATTTTTGCCGGGAGTCTCCTGGAATCGGCTTTCGTCTTCCGTCTCCCGGTTAACTATGACCCGAGAGATGTAAATCTCCCGTCTTTCCGTTTTTACAATATTTTACAATTTTTCAAGAAAAAAGTGCAGTTATTATTTGATTTTTCTAAAATAATGATAATCAAGATTTATTTTTGTTCACAGTCACCGGAAGTTTAAGTTATTTGTTCGCGGCGAGCAATTTTATGTTTTTCTTCTTGCCCAAGCTATTAATCTGTCACTGACAGGTTTTTTTCACTTTTAAAATGTAAAATGTAATATGTGAAAATAATTGTTTTGTATCAATCTTTATGGTATTAGTCATCATATGGTTAAAATCACTAACATGTGTAAACCAAAAAAGTGAAAAAACACCTGTTATATTATTTCTTAAGCATTATACTGTTCGCAATTTTATAATTTCCCGAGATCGAGGTTGTAGGAGTTGGCAACCCTGCATATGATAGAAATAAATTATCAAAAAATGTGTAAAATATTTCATGGAAAATAATAAATAGAAGAAAAAATAGACTCTTATGCAAATTACATTAGATCAAGCTTTTATGACAATATGAAAAATATATGCCATGATTAGTTGTGAAAAGAACTAAAAGAATTAACTTTAGTAATGCTTTAAAGATCTATTCTAGCCAGAACAAAACTCTAATTCAAATTTAAAATTTCTGATTTCAGTCGAATTTTAATATAAAATAAAAAGTTGAAAATGGGAATACGTTTCAAAGGTGTGCAATTTTGCAAATATTTGAAATACAAATTAAAATTTTTGCCAATGCATGTTGTTTGACTAATTTTAGCCAATATAAATAAATAATATAAATAAATATATAATACAAATAATATAAATAAATATATAATATAAATAATATAAATAAATAATATAAATAAATATATAATATAAATAATATAAATAAATAATACAAGCGGTTCTTAAACTGTTGTCAGCGAAGAAAATAATCAAAATTAAATTGAAAATTTTAATTTATTTTCGTATTTCCAAATTTTAAAAAATGATGATTGATATAAAAATATTCATATTAAATATTTTATTAAAAATAGTTTCGAAAGTATTATCTAACTCTTTTGCTTATTAGATTTTTTAAAACAAATCTTTAAAAAGTAATATTATAACAATATTCAGTATTTTTTATCCTTTATTTTTATTTCTACCTGACAAATTTTAATCAGTTATACAAATGATGTTAATTTAGTTTTATTTCGGTTGTTTTATTTTGAGTTAAAAAGGTACGTATTTCAAATATAATTTCCAGACCTCCCGGTTTTCCAGGATTGTCTCAGTTTTCATGTTATTTTCATGTGTCCCGAAAAGATTTTTCGGGACGCTCAATTGTCCCGGTTTACCATTTTTGACCGAAAAATATAGTAAAGTAATGAAAAATGTTTTGAAATTTCGTTCCGTTTATTACCTTGTTTACATGATACATGAAAAACTATTATTAGCATATGGTTTTGAAAAAAAATACTAAAAAATCGAATTTTAAAGAAAAAAATTATTAAAAATCTTTATGAATGGTATTTTAAAAATTTAATATTTTAAAAATTCCTCTTTGTCCCGGTTTGTTGTGGCGAAAATCTGGTAACATCATGTTACTACAATTTTTTATAGTACACTTTTTATTACCGTTTGGCTTAAAAGCAATTCTGAATTGTCATCGTCAACCAAAGTAAATAATAATTTCAATAAAAGAATCAAAAGTACATCAAAAATATGATGTCATCTATTTATCATTAAATTCATGCCCGGAGAGGTGTATAATGAACTATAACCTCTATGTGTCCTTTGCTATGAATTGTTTTCTAATGAACCAATAAACCGTCAAAATTATGGAGACATTTTGAAAGTAAGTAAAGTAATAATCAACAACTTCTGCTTTACACAGAAGTGCGCTGGCTATCTTGAGGAATAATTTTATCACACTTTCTGAATTAAGAGATGGCTATATTTTATTAATTTACCATCATCATTTCTACATATATTTTGAGAGATCAGCTGTAATTCCGAAACACTAAACAAAATCGATAAAAACTATTATGCTTATGACCTTTAAGTATAATCGTTTTAATTAAATTTGTTTAGTCCTTGGTAATGACAGCTAATCTCTCGAAATATAATTTGAAAAATGGTGTTCTTTTATAAGTTATAGGTTTATTAGTAATGACATAATTATAAGATCGGAATCCAATTAAAGTTATTAATAGTAATAAAATTAATTAAACACTTTCAAAGTATATGTAGTATGTATTTTCTAAGTTGATTTTTGGATTAAACATTTTTATCTTTCAAGCTTTACAAGTAATACGTTCATAAGAGTTTTTGAAATCCTTAGATAACATTTTAAAATTGGAAATATCTACTTTTAATGTGTATGTCTTATTGTGCTCAATAATATAACAGTTTCCTTTCATTACAAATAAGACGATATATGAGATAGGGACATCAAGCAAGCGGTATAACAGATTTATTACGCAACATATCACGAATTTTACAAAATATATATATTATGCTAAAACAAAGTTATAATATCTAAAACAGTTTCGAATGTATTCAATTGACGAACTTCATTTCTTTTTCTGCACATATTTTCACACATGTACAATTCCAGTATGTGCTTGTGAGTGCCGTTTTGGTGTTCATTTCGCTTTATAGCTATTTTTCAAGACCTCTTTCTTTTGTTTATTTAGACCAGTGTTTGAATATAATGTATTTATCGCCATCATTGGCGTTGTCACTGAGGTACTTACAAGCAAGACATTCATGTACGGAAAGGAACGTAGAACGACCAACATACAGACAAATGGTGCTTTTCATATATTGCTGATCAAAAGAATTGACTAGCAGATATTTCTGTGAATCAGAATTGGAAATATCAGAATAAACTGAGATTGTTTAGATCAACTATCTTCGTTAAGTGTACGCAAATTTACCGCTAATTAATCCAATTGTTCTCGGTGAACCGAATAAATAAGTTGAAGTCGATAAGAGATTCTTCAGAAGAGTTGGTCGAGGTTTACTAATCCAATGGGTATTCGGTGGCTTTTACCGTGTCTGGTGAATGTTGCATGTTCAACGTTCTACATTGATGAGCTATAGCACTAATACCAATAATCAGGTCACATTAGGTTAAAGTTAAATAGTTTTTTTTGTCGATAATCAATATTGACGTATGAATGGAATAATACAAATATTTAGTTCCGGCCAGGCCAGGTTTTAAACGTAGGCAACGTCAGCGACATTTTCTATTTATTTTGTCAATTCCAACTAGAAAAATAAAATGTTTGTTTTGGGTTGGGGTCAAAATCTTGTAAAAAAATCTTAAAATTATTTGTTTTGTTATTTTTATTTTTTATAAACTGAATTTTGTTTAATTTTTCGTATTAAATTACAAATATATGTATTAAGTTCAGATATTCAGTGTTCTTCTATTTTTCTTCAATTTAAAAATTACAACATTTTTTATTTTTGCGGCGGCAAATTTTCATCTCGCCTACACACAGAAAATTCCTAGAACCGACACTGGTTCTGGTGAATAAACATCGAAGTGTAATAAGTTATGTAATTAATGTTATGTAATTAATAAATATATTATTAATGTAATTAATTTTATAAATATGTAATTATATATATATATATATATATATATATATATATATATATATATATATATATATATATATATATAATTATATCTAATTATTCAGTGACATCCCTAGAACTTTTGCCGCCCTTTCTAAGTCAATCAAATTGCGGTTT
>CAUHTR010001317.1:0-60553 GCA_959609185.1 Schmidtea polychroa
CAACTGATCAAAGGGTTCTTTATTTCTTTTATAAGCCTATTCATAGATAAAAACATTTCATAAATATATTATTAATGTAATTAATTTTATAAATATGTAATTATATTAAAAAATATGAAATTAATGTTATGTAATTAATAAATAATAAAACCGCACTATGCAAGGTATTGTTTCGCTATTTTATGGTTCATTTTATTGATAAATTAATTTTTTTTAAATTTATTTAATAGTTTGTTTTAAATTGATAAATAATATAAATTTGACAAAATTTGGTAAATTTTTCAAGCGCTCTGACAACCATCAAGAAGCATAATCAAGGACAATTTGAAGTGGCAAAAATATCTTCAAAGATGTTGACAAGTTTTAATTTTCTATCATTTTGTTGAAGTTATTCTCCAAAAGAATATTTTGCCTATCCCATCTGTGTTCGTCATGAATATGATGGAAATTATTTTTATCACCTGACATGGATTTTTGAACAAATTTCAGAAAAATAAATTTCAAAAATTAAACCACAATTCACAAACTTGCTGCTATTATCCAAGAAAAACAAACTAATTATTTACCTATTAAAATATTTGAACAGATGGCTGATCCATTTGTTGTAATTATACATAGATCAGAATAACTACTGTCAAAGTTGAATAAATATAATAAATATAAATGTGGCCTTTTCTTTTCATATGAGCGTTATTTTGTGCACAAATAATTTGAAATTCTGCAAATTTCATACATTTGAAAGGATAGTTTTTTTTATATTTCAAAACCGTACTGTTTTATGTAATGCGTATGTGCGTAAAATATTATTAATATTGTAAATAACGGATAGCTTCTAATAGTATAACTAGACGCAGCCGTTGGAAAGGGCGGCAAATTTAAAATAAAAATCATTTGCAAAAAAAAATTTAATTTTCTAAAATAAAAGAAATACGACTATTTTGTCAATGAACGCACCCATTGTGTAATATTAAAGATGAAACAAGAAATACTTTTGCAAAGTTGCAAAGATTTGCATTTGAAATTAATTGACGAACAAAGAAATAAGTCCGATATTATTGGAATTGAGTTATTCGAAGAAATAAAAACTATAAATGTATTTTTAAAAGAAGAATATATTAAACCTCAATCTATCTTATTTTACAAAATGATCTTCAGGTAACATTCCCAAATACATTTATTGTGACCAGAATTTTATTAATATTACCAATCTCAGTTGCAACAGGTGAAAGATTGTTTTCAAACTTAAAGATAATTAAAAATTATTTAAGATCAACTATGCTCCAGGAACGTCTAAGTAATATATCAATAATTTCAATTGAACATAAAATCCTAGATAATTTAGATATACATGACTTAATTTCACAATTTGCTTTGAACAAGGCAAGAAAAGTTGCTTTTTTGTGAGTATTAAACTATTAATTTCATAAACTTTCTATTTTCGTGTGTACTAAACTATAACTTTCCTAAACTTCTTTGTTTTGTGATTAATAAACTATAATTTTCATAAACTATTGCATGTGATATGTGTGTTATTCCGTAGTTAGTTTAATCTTTACTTTAATTAAAATTTTATTTTTATTTTGGATTATAGAAAATTTTTAAAAAAAAAAGGACGGGGAGCGGCAGGAAATTATTTTGCACCAGGCAGCCTAACAGCTCGACGCGCCTCTGCACTAGACTTAACTTGTACATTGATAATTGATTTATAAATATAATTATATGTTTTCAAATGTTGTTGGCCAGGCTAAGCTATATGCTTTAATTTGATAATTATGGTCTTTGAGACCTAGAATTTTAAAACAGAAAATTTTAAGATATGACTTTGACCTAAACAATTTTATACATCAATTATTTGAAACTTTTAGCACCACTTTTGTTCCAAAATGTATATTATTATTATTATTATTATTATTATTATTATTATTATTATTATTATTTTTATTATTATTATTATTATTATTATTATTATTATTATTATTATTATTATTATTTTTATTATTATTATTATTATTATTATTATTATTATTATTATTATTATTATTATTATTATTATTATTATTATTATAAAATGTTTTATTTGTAGACGCATAAATTAAATGTTCAACAAGTAAATTATAAGATAAGTCTTTTAGCTATAAAATGTGTATTAAAGGTGTTAGATGACAGTGCCAGAATTATCGAGTATTTCCAGTTCGATGAAAACTATAGAACAGGCCCTAGCAAATATAGTGTCCATATCTTAGCTGGGCAAGGCCAATAGATTATCCCAATTCAATCCAGGTTCCAAAGCAATCCAATGCCATTCATCTGATTAATTACATTTCATTTACATTTAATCATTATTGTGAGACTATGTACATTTTCTTATTCATAATGTATTCAATTATTTTAATTATATTTGTGTAATTGAATAGCTTTCACTTGATTTCTGTTTCTTTTACCCCTTGATTTTTAAAATTTTAAAAAATGAAATTTCTGTAACTTTAACGATAGAAATCAGCTATATAGCTTGTTTAAAATGTGTAATGTTGATTTCAAATTTTTCCTATGCTGCAAATTTGAAATTTGAGTGCGGGACATATATGTCCCACTAACTAAATGTAAGGCAAAAACTATTATTGCATGCAGTTTTATAAAAAAAATATAAACATATACACAAAAAAATAAATGTGCTTACCTTATGATATAAATACTTCCCAAAATAAACAATAATGTAGGTATTATAACCACTATTTCACAAAGCACATTCTGTAAACTGTGACAACGAATGAAATAAAATGTTACGTTTGCTAGCCGGCAGAACCTATATTAATGAGTATAGACGAAACTAGTCGAAAATACTATAAACACGAGTGAGACAAGCGTTGGTTGTAATAGCACAGAGAATAAAGCATCTATATTTTTTTTAAATTTGACTGGGACACATATGTCCCAACAGTGGTCAAAGGGTTAACACAAAAAACTTGAACATAAGGGGAAAATTGGATAACTAGGTATTTATAATAATTTTATTAATATTATTATAGATAAATTTAATTACGCATTAGCGATTATTGAATATCATATAAATAGCTCAAATTTCATGAGCATTAGCGATTATTTAATAGCCTAAATATCACCGATGCTAGACAATTAATAATTCAATTTAAATAAATAATTCAATTTAAAAGTTATTCTCTATAACCAAAACACTATAAATACTGAGTGAAAACTCAGTATTTTCGCCAAAACATTTCTCTCTAAAAAATCTTGAAGAGACATAGCTCAGATAGAAATTAAATTACAGCTGATATTTTTCTTTTTCGTAGTAATTGATTACATATCATTCTTATTCAAAAAACAACAGGTAGATAGCACGCACTCTTTTTTGTGAAATAAATCTGTTAGTTTAAATCCGAATTTGGAAACTATTGAAGTTGATCGGTATATATTCCTAGTAAATTTGGTTTTATATATATATATATATATATATATATATATATATATATATATATATATATATAATCTCATATAAGAACCAGTAAGGTTGAGACTCTCAATTATCGTGACCTCAACAAATGAAAGAAATTTCATATAATCCTTTTCAATTTCTCAATTTAATACATGCTATGCAGCAAAAAGGCTTAACGTATCATTTACTTATTTAATATTATTATTATTATTATTATTATGTAAATTCAATATATTTGAAATGTAATTTGGTACATTTATAAAATGTAATAATCTACAATCTGATTGAATCCACAAAAAATAAAGAAAATTATTTTCTTGAAATTTGTTCTTATTAATAAGTTATGAAAACAAAATATGATTAAAGAAATTTTTTGTATTTCATTAAAGTATTGCTATTGTAACAAATTGGTTATATAGATACTGTTAAAGTGACAACTAATAAAATGACAAACTATGAACCTAAGTCCGAATTTCTTTGGTTAACTACTACAACCAATTTTTTACAATCTAATCTTCACTTTACTGATTACAGCCACAAAGAATGATCAAATAAATTGACTATATGCCGTGCTTATTATGAAGCTGAGTAATTTAACTATTAAATAAACTAAAATTCATGAACACTTCCCACTATTGAAGGTTGTGGATTTTTTATGTTGCATGTAATTAAATTTTTTGCTTATAATTGATTATAAGAACATTTTTCAATTTATACTTCTGATTTCTTTTCAATTGACATTGTATTTATTAAACAATGACTATGAATCAGTAAAAAAATTGATTAATTAAAATATTCATTTTAAAATTACTATTTATTTTATACAATGAGCAGCATATTTTTGACACAAAATTTTCAGTTTGCGTTTAAACTATTTCATATTGTATTGCGTTTTAATTTGTATTTTTTGTATCATTTTATAATTCTTAGTAATTTTAATGAAATATCAGACAATTAAAATAAAAATAAGAGTGATATCCAAATATCATTTTATATGAAAAATACTGCTTCAATTTGCATAGCAATTATGTAGAATCAATTGTGGACGCAATTTGAGGTATTGATGTAGTTCATTTATTTTTATTCTGACAAAAGATTCAAGTTCAAAGTGACATTGAAACTTGCAAAATTTATAAATAATTTAAAAAAATCAGTTTCGTAATAATTATATAGCGATTTCCAAATTTGAAGATTTATAGAGGGTAAAAATGAACTTTTAGGGTGATGTCCAAAATGACATTTTTTTATTTTAACAGATATTATAAATAATTTCAGTATTTTCTTCAAAAAGATTTAAAAATTTATAATTAAAATCTATTTCAAATTTAAAAAATATAAAATTAAGAGTAAAAATAAAATTAAAATATGATTAAAAACATTATTTTGAAATTATTAAAATAATCGGAAAATGAAGATTACTAAATAATATAGTTTGAAATAATGTTCTAGAATGTTTGAAATTTATGTTATTTAAAATTTCTTGCATTTCGACTCATCAATATGAAAATAAATGTAGATGCCTCAAGAATATTGTTTAAATAATTTAGTTGAAAACATATTTTCAGGATTAAATTTTGTGTAATAAATAAAAATATACTTTTATTTAAATATAATATATTATTTTTAGGCTGTTTTCATTTACAATTTCATTTATATTCATTTCATTGTTTTTCAGATAACTGTCGACATGTGCAATTTTGTTTCTTTTTTATTTTCCGACTTCCGCGGTGGTCCAAACGTTATCTTGGGCAATTTTCCAATTTGTTTTTGTTTTCTCTTCAATTTATACTTGTTAATTAATAACGGTATTTTAATCAATTATTTGTCATATCCTTTTCATTTTTCCATTTCTTCCACTTGTCTCTGTTTCCCTTGTCTTTATTTTAAACCTTTCCCACTCATTTTGCTCCCTTTAATAATTATTTAATTTTATTATTTAGATATCTTCAACAAGTGTAAACATGGTTAAATTTTGCAATGATACCCGATTGTGGTATGTGAATAACTAAAAATATTAAATATATTTTATACATATAATAAAAGTAGTACAAAATTTACAACATTGAATGCGACTTGGCTTCGGAGTGGTAAGATTCTCATGTCTGGTCAAAAACTCGCTGGGTTCGATTCCAGGTGGGATCGAGTTTCTTTCATTGTACGGATGAGAACCAAATAAGCTCCAAAATAGTTTGTCATTAGAAATCACATCGAAATATTTATTTATTATAACTAATATTTTATAGAACAAGACACATCCGGTTTCTTTTGTTAGTCAACATATTGCAAAAATTAATATATATGCACTTAAAATACTCAAAGCGATATTATGTTTCATAAATACATTTTTCTAATTTGAAAAGGAAAATTATTGTCAGTATGTTTTAAATAAGAAAGCCTGGATAACAGGAGAAATATTTATAACAAGGTTATTTGAATGGGATGAGAATTTTGAAACGGTGGTCGTTAAATTCTGGGGAAATAGCTGAATCAGTAAGGATAACTCTCGAAAGAGGAAATGTCGAGAAACGCCAAAGATTTATAAGTTTTTCAGTACGGCGCTTCGTCAAAGTATGACTGTAAATTTTATTAAATTTGATTCTTCCAGTCTGTACAAGAAAATGTTATAATTAAATAAATTTTTAAAATTATTCAATTTTTTACATCTATTTTAAAGATGCTGATAATGTCATACAATGTTTGTAAATATTTTATGTTTATGTTTTATTTTCTGATCAGATCAATATAAATAGCAATGAAACTTGATCGCTCCTACCGGGCAGTGGATTCAGTAAATAATAATTTAGAAAAGCAATTAGCAAGTCTTTTTGTAAATGTTAATGATTTTTGGTTGAAATTTACTGTAATAATTTGAAGAAGTTTGAGTAGAGATTCATTTAAAATGGCTTTTAACTATTTCATTTGCAAGATCGTTTCTTCGAAGTTCTGATATCAATAAAACATAGATTCAATGCGTCTTTCCACTACATTAGAAGGATAAATTATAATGCAAGTTTTGTTAACTGCAGTTATGAGTTTGGCACTTTATGTAGACCTTCATAATGTGTGAGTCATCAAACTGTTCGATAGTGAAAAGTTTGGCGTGTCTGGAAGTGTTGTTGGTTGTTCCATGTCTTATTTTATTTTAAGAACATTGTTATCACATTATCCCTTTCATAGACGTGGATGAACTTAATGTTGAAATATAATAGGTACGTTATCTGACAGTGTACCCTGTTTGATGGGTCTTTCATGGTGAGGCAGTGGATAAGAGGTTTTTGATCAGTGAAGATTGTGAATTCTCTACCTTCTAAAATATGATCGAAGTGCTTAACAGCTAGAATAATAGCAAGTATATCTCTGTCAAATACGTTGTACTTTGACTGTCTATGAAATTTTTCTTGATGAACATTCTATTGGGAGTGAACTATTATCATTAATTTATGAAGGACTGCGCCAGCAGCAATATTTGATGAGTTTGTTGTGAGGGTAATCTTGGTTAGAGCGTCTATGACTGTGTTGAATGCGTCACGTGTTGTGTCGGACCAGTTAATGGTGGAGTTTTTCTTTCCTTTGTTCAGTGCTAATAGAGGTGTTATGTGTGATGTGTTTTTTATGAATAGGTGACAAAAATTGACGATACGGAAGGTCTATAGTTGAAAATATGGTGGATTGTGAAAAGCGTGTTATTAAATCTTTGATAAGTGACATTGGGTATGCGTCGTGAACAGTCACTTGATTGAGTTGACGGTAATCGTCGCACAGCCTGAGTGAACCGTCTTTCTTTGTGACTACATGTATTGGTGACGCTCATGGTGACGAAGAACGGCGTATAATGCCTACATTCTTTGGCTTTGACTGCGATGAGTTTGATGAGTGAGAGAGGTCTGTCTCTGTTGTGTTGTGGTATGCATAGTAATGTGTGGTTATAATGTGTCGATAGGTTTGTATGTGGTAAGGTAGATGATTTTGTGACGAGGTTAGAGTATGTGGTTGAGATTATCTCGATCATTCTGTATATTGGCTCTGGATTAGGTGAGTGCTCGATATTCGACAAAATCTTTTATTGCGTTCTGTCGTGACAGTAGATTGGATAGAGCTGAATTGGGTCATTCGAGTTGTCAGCTTAGAAATTGATGTTACGTTTGGTAATATATTTTTAGCCATAGGCTTGAGGTGAATAGTCGCCGGTTTTTTGCAGTCTACCACCACGAGGGATTGTTTGCAGAGGAAGTCGGAGTCTAGTAATAGATGAATTGTGTTTGTTATGTGAAAGTTGTGAGTGAAAGTTGAGTTCAATGTCGGAAACGTAAATGAAAGTTTTTTCTTCCCAAAATTTGAATCGATATTCCTTTGGCTGCCAAGACGGTGAAAAGAGATTTGAGGTATGAAGTTATAGTTGTTGGAAGGATTGAAAATAATGATCTGAAGTCGACGAGGAAGTGAATTTATGAGCTGAAATTGAAAATTGCTTCAACGGTAAAGATGTTGTTGATCGCAAAGGCGCCCCCTGAAAATTACCGGTTTACAGACAGCGAAGCTAGATTTTCGGGGGAAAATTGGAATAGTTTTTGTCCTATTATGAATTGTTTGAATGACAAATCACAAAAGTACATCCTGGAAGGCATTTTCTGTAAGTAACCGGAAGAGGTTGTGGTAGATGCAAATGTAAATAAATCTTAAGGTTGACAGAGGGTTTAGCGAAGAATTTGGAATGTGGCATGTTCTAGCGACGGATGAAAATATTTTGTGAAAAAAAACAAAGACAGGGGTGGAAAAGAGTTCGATTTGTCAGTTCTTTGGGGGTTTGAAGTTTGTCGAGGGGATTATCGTGTTAACAGATTTTGTCAAAGAAGATATCTGTTCTTGTAGTGAAGAATCATAAACGAATGAGATAGAAGTGGGTGTGTTTTGAATAGATGGTCTGGTGACCAGTTTATCTACAATTTTTGCAAGGTGGAAAGGATCTTCTGAATCGATGACTAGAAGTGAGGTTTGAACGTGATGTGGGAGCGCTGTTAAAAAATAATGGTATAGGAATGCAGTGTTCTTTGATAGTTCAATATGAGCGTGTTGGGGTTCAGTAGGAACCGGAATCAAAAGTTTTGGAATTAAATAATAATTAATTACTAAAATTAGAATTAAAATATAAATAGTATTTAAAAATTACTAAAATTGGAATTAAAATATAAATAGTAATAAACAATTACTAAAAATAGATTTGTAACAAAAATAGTAATTGTTTAAAAATATATAATAAAAAATAGTAATTAAATAATTACTATTACAGTAGATACCGCTTAAAGAGAACATTTTTGGGACTTGAAAAAATGTTCTCTATAACCGATACTTCTCTATAACCGATACTTTTTAATAAGAATAATTTTAAAAATATTCAAAAAATTTTACTAACTAACACATTTATTTTTTGAAAATAAACTCAGTTATTTTCCGTTGCATGGTTTTTTTCTTGAGTAAAATCTTCTCCAAATCTGATTCAATTGCTATTAAACTTTCTTGTAAATGGCCAGTTTTATCCTGATTTGAATAAAAAAGAACTACTTGTTGCATGCACTCAAATGCTTTATGAATGTTGGGAAGCTCAACACATTGATTGTTATCTGACGTATCAGATAGCGACAAATTTAATTCTACTTCCTGTTCAGTGACATTTTCTGTTACTAAATTTTCTTCAGCATTGACAAAATCAGTAAACGAGTGTTGCTTTTCAAAATATTCCTCTATATCAGATGAAAATTTTTCATTTATTGCCATTCCTTCAACCACTTCGCCGAAACCAGCATGCCTAAAACAATTTTTTATAGTATTACAGCTAACTTTTGACCAAGCCGTTTTAGCCATACTAATTGCATCAAGAATACTTACTTTAAATTTTTCTTCTGGATAAGAATCATAAAAATGAATCATTTTTGTGACAATTCCTTTTTTATAATACTGCTTAAAAGCATTGATAACCCCGGCATCTAAAGGCTGTAACTTACTTGTGGTATTTGGAGGCATAAAAATTAGATCAATATTTGTTAAAGATTGACCTAACGGAGGATGGGAAGAACAATTATCTACTAATAAAATAATATTTCTTCCAATACTTCTTAATTTAGAATCCCATGACACAATCCAATTTGAAAAAAGTATTTACGTCATCCATGCATTCTGATTGTTTTTATAATTTAGGGAAGTAATATCAACATTTTTAAAACATCAGGGATTTTTTGATTTTCCAATTATTAATGGAAGCAATTTTTCACCTTCCATACTTGCACAAAATAACAAAGTTATCCTATCCTTAGATAACTGACCTCCAACGCACCTTTCTCCTTTAAGCTTAATTGTTTTATTTGGTAAAAGCCTGTAAAATAATCCCATTTCGTCTGCATTAAAAATATCTTTGTTACCATAACCTTTCCTAATTTCCGGCCACTAATTTTTAAGCCACGACGCCACCAACTCATTATTTACATCACCAGCTTCTCCAGAAATAGATCTGAAAAGAAGAGAATGCCGAGTTTTAAAACGTTGGATCCAACTCATTGTGCAAGTAAAATCTTGAATCTTTAGGTATTTGGCAATTTGATCAGTTTTTCAATAAGTAATACACTGTTAATGGGAATCTTTTTGGATCGCTGCAGCAAATACCAATCCCTTAACTGAATATCTAAATCATCATAAAAAGATTGTTTAAGTTTCTTGGTTGATGAAGGCCTGGAACTGTAGGCCTTAAGTATTTCTTCCCTTTTCTTGTGACAAATGTTTGATATTGATGAAGGTTATATTTTATATTTTCTGGCCAATGATGCTTGGCTTTCTCCTTTCTCAAAAAGTGCTATGATTTCAAATTTCTGTTTGAGTGTTAGAATTGTCCTAGAACTTGATTTCATTATGGCCTAAAATTTTTAAGTAAAATAATATTTTCAATTAATCAAATAACCTTTAATCAGGTTACCATTTAATCAATTACCTTTTTAAAACAAAAATAAAAAATAAACCCAAAATAAAAAAATGTTCTCTTTAACCGATCATCGGTTAAAGAGAACATTTACACTGAAAAATTGGGGTAAATGCCGTTTTTAAACCAAAAAATTCTCTTTAACCGATTTTGTTCTCTTTAAGCAAGTTCTCTATAAGCGAAATCTACTGTAATAGATTTAAAATAAATAAATTAATATAAATACTAGTTGAAAAATTAGATTAGGGAGAAAAAGCGTACAGGAGAGAATCGACCCCGAAAGGAGTAGTTAAAATTCGAAATTCTAGTTGCTATCTCATTGGACGAATTTCAGTTCATTTGACATTCCACATTTCTTTGGATATTTTAGTTTATTGATCGGAAGAAGAATTTACAAATATTGTGGAATTTTTACTGCATCCCTATAACTAAGCTCCAATATTTATTGGAGTATTTGAGAAGAAAAAGAGAGAACAATTTGGAACAGCCTTGACAACCCATCTGTGGTTTTCATCTCGCTATTTAAAGGAATTAAACAAAAAATTAATTAGTTAGTATTTATTGTTTTTCATAAATAAATAAATATATATATATATATATATATATATATATATATATATATATATATATATATATATATATATATATATATATATATATATATATATATATATATATATATATATGTATATAAATATATTCTACCACATAAAACCATTATAATAAAGGGAATCGTAACGTCAGCACGTATCTTTTTGTGTTGTCTCGTTGCGAATATAATTTAAAAAGGGTTAACCGATTTCTGGGTTGACTCTATCGCGTTAAAATTAGGCAAACTCCCCTATCTCTTTTCCGCTCACCTATATCGGGCTGTTGGCGCATTTACGGCCAGCCTTGATTCTTAATAATACTCTTTAGGGCGGTTTGTATAACCGTTTTCTGTTCTTAAGAAAGCAGCTTGATTAATAGTGTAATAAAAACAATTGCGTAACAAATTATTTACTGTTAATAAATATTTAAACCATATTTGTTATTTATTTACCTACACGCGTTATAAATTATTTTGGAGTAAGATAAAACGTTTTTGTGTTAGTTCGAATACATACCCATCGAACCTAACAAGCGTATACGATTGAAGATAAGGCTTGGCCTGCTTACGAAGTAGGTTTTGATAGTTTTTCCATTGCTGAAGTTCTTGTTGGTGAATATTTTTTTTGTATTACTGTTTTGATGGACTTGAATGGACTTTCTGAGTCTAATGTATCGTCTATTCTGACATTAACTCGTCAGGTACCGCGTCTAACAGGTCTTGTCTTGATTTAAGGTTGGCATTTGTGCGTGATTCAAAATTGTGGAACCAAGATGATGGAGTGCCGTCTGAGTCTAAAAATATCAATTGAGTTCGACCGATGGATGTGGATAAGTGATGGTCGATGTTGATTTTGGCGCCACCTCCTGTTTTGATAAAAGGAAAAGTAAATCAAATTTTATTTTAATAAACATACTTGCCGGTTAAGACTGAAGGGGAGAAATTCTCACCCTTAAAATTCTAAAATTTTTATTTCTTCAATCTATGAACGATAAGCCGAGGCTCAATCGTTAGAACGTGGGTCTATCTGAATGGTCACATCCTCTAAACAGTTAACAAAGAAACATGGAAAACGATGGCCGTTGGGATTCATTTAGTCTTTCAGGATCAAGACATTGTTTAAGGCTTTAGGACTATGATGTTTGGATTAGCTTGTCAGGTAGGCTTTTATCAATTAGGTATAGGACATCCATAGTTGACTGATCAGGAGAGCTAAATAGCATCGGTCTGATAATTAAATAGGAAGATCAATACTTTATAAGTAGCATTTGTCTGGTTATGGTATTATATAGTATAAAGATATATAAGACATAATAATAAAGGACTATCATGACGGGCAGAATCCATACATAAATTCTTACATAAACCCGAAAGATAGATGACAATTTATGATTGTACAAATAAGCATAATAACCAGTTTGTATAGTGATATATAAGAGCATTAATAGATAATAGTAGTGATAGCTAATAGGATTGATAGATAATAGGAGTGATAGATAAGAGTATTGATAGATCAGAGTAGTGACAGATAGGAATAGATAAGAGATGTGATAGATAATAGGAGTGATAGATGAGAGTAGTGATATATAAGAGTAGTGATAGATAGGAAGAGATAATAGATATAAGTAGTGACAGATAGGAATAGAAATAGAAATAGAAATAGAAATATATATATATATATATATATATATATATATATATATATATATATATATATATATATATATTTAATTGATTCTTCTTTTTAACTCTTTTCGTCTCTAATTTTGTTCTACTTTGTTTCTGATTTCTTTTTCTTTTTACTCTACGTCAGCGTTATCTCTGACAGATATCAAGATATTTTTCCATTTTCCTTTTTTGTTCCCGACAATTTCGCTATCTTTGACAAACTGTCAAGATACGGATTTTTCCCTTATTTTGTTTTTCTGGAATTATAAATTCCACCTTCATTTGTACTTCTCAATTAACAATGACCTTTGTTTTAATTTATTGTTTGTTTTTTTTTATTTGATTTATCTTTCTCATTTTTAATTTCTTTTCACTTCCCTTTTCTTTTCTGAGTTCGCATAGATCGTCCCGTTTGTCATGGCGATCTCCCCACAGGTAATTTATTTATTATGTTATTTATAATTCAGGTATCATCAACATATCTCTCCCCTTTAAAAAAATTTCGTCCTCGAAATAAATTAATATTTTGAAATTTAGTTATTTTGTTAGTTGTCTTTTTTATTTAAAAACCTCAAAATAAAATAATTATTCCTTCTCGTAGTTGGTGGAGAATTGTAATGTATATGGCATTAGTCTCTTTGCTATTCTAATATATCCATATGTGTTTTTGTCACAATGCTAAATTAATAGTTATACTGACCCTCCCAACAATACTGATACTACTACTTCTATAAAAACTTGTGATATAAATAATAATGATAATGAGGACAACAAACCATAATAACAATACTAACAAAACTGATACTAATAATAACAAAAATAATAATAATAATAATAATAATAATAATAATAATACTTATATTAATAATGACAATAATAATAATTTACTTTTCTATTTAATTTATTTTCTTTTATAACAATAACAATTATAATATACATAATGATAATAATAATTCATAATGTGATAACAGTTTTATTTTCCTATAATAATTATAACAATTATACCTTAATTATTTTAATTTCTTCCATTTGATAATTTGAGTTTTCTTTTGTAATTCTTAAAAATTTTCTTTTTGTCGTCAAAGCATCTGAACAATCGTAACTTTTAAACCCCAAATATTTAATTAATAGAAGGAATTTTCCATGATTGCTAACTTCCTCAAATAGTTCCGCTAAACAAATATTTTGGTTTCGATATTTTTATATCTAGTTTGTTAATCTTTAGCAATTTTTGACAATTAAATTCTAGTAGAATTCTTAATTTCTTTCTAAAATAACATTTATTTTGATTATATTTTTACAAAATCTGTTGACGGATTTATTTTTTGAAATATTCGAGAATCTTCAGTCACGTAGGGTCTTATATCAACACTAGTTTCGCCCAAAAGTTTCTAAGAAAATATAGTTTTATAATACTATTAATTAAAATATTAAGTTGTTAAAAATAAGTGATAATAATATAATTCAACTATAATATAAAAACTATGCAAATTATAAATATTACGAAATTCATATATTAATAAATAATACAAATAAAATACTTATTGTTTAACATTTTAGTTAATCCTTTTCGAGTAATTCAGAAAATTATCTAAGTTAAAAATCATATAGATTTTTATTAAAGAGAATAAGCTTTTAATCTTTTGATTTCATATTTTTAATGTAATTCAATTCCCTTACAATTTGTTTTAATAATTTGGGAAAATAATATTCATTATTTCAAAGTAATGTGTTTTATTAAATTACTATCAATTCAACATTAATCTTAATACCACTTTTATATAGAATGAAAGGTGCTTTAGTTTTATCCGATGAAACTGTCTATATTGGAAATCTATTTGGAGCAATCAAACAAGGAAAGGGGGAAGTTGTATTTCAAACTGGAATGGTCGGTTATACCGAATCACTAAGCGATCCATCATATCATTCTCAGTTGTTAGTGTTAACCTATCCCATAATAGGTTAGTATTGCATACCTGACAAAATTGAATTAATATAATATATAGGGAGCTATGGTGTCAGTGATGAAAAAATGTTAGATCAATGGGGATTACAAAAGTCTTTTGAATCTGCAAAAATTCATGCAACTGGACTGATTGTCAATGAATACAGCTTGGAATATTCCAATTGGACGGCTCAAGTTACTTTGTCTAAATGGTTAGAAAAGCATGGAGTTATTGGTATTTCTGGCATTGACACTCGTCATTTAACAAAGAAATTGCGAGATGGTGGTTCCATAACAGGTGTCATAACCCCAATAACAGACAATCTACTTCTGAGTCCACTAAATAATCCAGAATTATTTATTGATCCAAATGAAAGAAATTTAGTGCAAGAAGTTTCGATAAATGAAATTCGTCATTACAATCAAAGTGGACATATTCATATTTGCATCATTGATTGTGGAGTGAAAAACAATCAAATTCGTTGTTTCTGTCAATATGGTGCTCAAGTGACTGTCCTGCCATATAATGCTACAGTGAATACTGATGAATACGATGCGTTGTTTATTAGCAATGGTCCCGGGGACCCGATGAAATGCACTGAAACAATTGCAACTATTAAAAATTGGATAACATCTGAAAAGCCATTTATGGGAATTTGTCTTGGGCATCAATTGCTGTCACTCGCAATTGGGTGTAAAACCCTTAAAATGAAATACGGAAATAGAGGACATAATCAACCATGTACTCATTTGCCGACTAAACGTTGTTATATGACGTCTCAAAATCACGGATTCGCCGTTTCTGCGTCATCGATTCCCGATGATTGGAGGGAATTGTTTTACAACGAGAATGACAAAAGCAACGAAGGAATTATCCACAAAAAATTACCGTTTATGTCGGTTCAATTTCACCCTGAACACATGAGTGGTCCGACTGACATGGAATTGTTATTCGAGGTGTTTATTGAGCATGTTACTGCTGTCAAATCGAATACGGCAACTATCAGTCTCGATCAACGATTGACCAGTCGATTAATCTACCAACACACACCTCACGAGTTGACATTGACAGCACTGTTGGAAAATAAACCAAAAAAGATTCTCATTCTCGGTTCAGGGGGTTTATCGATTGGTCAGGCGGGGGAATTCGATTATTCCGGTGCCCAAGCATTGAAAGCTCTGAGAGAGGAAGGCATTCAGACAGTGCTCGTCAATCCAAACATCGCCACTGTCCAAACAACAATGGGAGTTGCCGATAAAAGCTATCTACTGCCAATTACGAAAGATTACGTGACGGAAGTGATAAAAATGGAACGTCCCGATGGAGTATATTTGACATTCGGTGGACAGACTGCTCTCAATTGTGGAATCGAATTGGAAGAAAGCGGGGTTTTCAAGAATTACCAAGTTTCCGTTTTGGGAACTTCAATTGAAACGATAAAAATGACAGAAGATCGACAGAGATTTTCGGAAATTCTCGAAGAAATCAAAGAAGAAGTCGCTCCAAGTCTAGCAGCGTATACAGTTAAAGAATGCATTGATGCTGCTGAACAACTCGGTTATCCAGTGATGATTCGAGCAGCTTTTGCACTAGGAGGCCTGGGATCTGGATTCGCTAATAATTCCACTGAATTATTTGATCTAGCATCGGCCGCATTTGCTCACACTACTCAAGTGTTAGTCGACAAATCTCTCCGCGGATGGAAGGAAATAGAATATGAGGTTCATTTCATTGAATTTGCTTTTTATTAGAATGTGAATAAAGTCAAAAATATTCAATTTTATTAAAAATTTAATATTAACACATTAATTGCCACATAATATTAATATTTCCCCTCAGATGCTATTAAATTTTTTCAATTTTATTATATTAATAATTAAACTTGTTCACATTTATATTTGTCCTTCTGTCAGACCTCACATACTTTAATATGTATTTGTTTCAAGATACATTATTGACGATATTTTTTCAAGTAATTTTTCAAGGTAATTTTTCAAGTAACATATGATGAAGAATTGAAATTCACACAACAAAAGTTAGTCGGGGTTCAATTTGAGCGGTCAACAGTGTTCATCACTCACGGGTCGAGACTGGACAAGGGCGAAAAGTTTACAAGTTATGAAGATAGGCTAATTATTTAGAGACCGAGCCTAGAGATTGTGATTTCTCGTACTTTTTATATTCTCGAGAAATGAGAATTATCATTATGGTAATTTTAAAATTCTCGAGATACGAGAAATTTGTTAATTCTCAAGAAATAAAATACAGAACTTTCATTTAATTTTTTTTATTATTTTAAAAACAAAACTTAAAAACACTTCATTGTGTTAAAAAAAATAAAAAATATTATACATTGTAACCTTTGGATATTATATAACATTAAAAAAATATTAATATTACTTATTATTTCTAAATATTGCTAATTAATTTTATAATAATTTAATTAAGATAAATTATTATAAAATTTATTCATATTTTGAGAAATAATTTTTCAAAAAACCTAAACAATTCAATTATTTGTCAGATAATCTTCCTCTCTTTTTTGATGTAAATTACTAGATATCGAAAAATTTCTTTCATTTTGTGTTGATGTTGTTCTAATCGTGCCTAAAGCATTTTTCAGCTACAGTAAATTATTTGTAAGGTTTCCAGTAGCTTCATTTATATTTATTTCTTTCAAAAAAGTGTGGAAGTCATCATCAATTATGATTTGAGTAGGTTTAAGTGTTTGACGGATAGAATCTTCTAACTGTTATTTAAGTGCAACACGAGGCCAAACAGAGTTATAAGGTTATTTTATCGGACGAGCAAAATCATCATTTAAATTTTCTAAATTTGGAGTATCCAGATTGAAGTTATCAACTTAGGGTAGTAGTTTTTTTTCAAATACTCTGTAAGAAATCTCTAAAATGGATTAAACCGAGATTTAGAAAAATGAAAATCAAATAATTATTTTTAAATATGTTATAAAATGAAAAAAATACTTCTTGGAATACAAATAACTGATTAAAAGCAATGTTCCCTATTCATATAATGATAGAATTTATTTTACATCTGTATTTGCATCTGTAAAATAAAAAATTGTTAATTTACACTTTGGAAATCAGCTGCTCTATTTACATAAACATTAAAAAAATTTTAACAATATTATTTCTTTATTGAGTAACCTATTTTTCTAATATTAATGTTTCTAGTGAAATATGGAAAATTCTGTTAAAGTTGTATGGTAACAAAAGCTTAATTTATTTTGATTTATTAAGCCATTATTTAGTTTCTATAGTATTATCCAATAGGATTATTATGATTATTTTTAATAGGCACAAATCTTATTTTTCAGAAAATCAATGAAATTTCATATGAAAAATGGTAACCCGACAAAAGCGCGCAGGACAAATTAAAAAACTTAAACTAAAATAATAATATATAAAATAATAAGACAATAATCTCCAACTGGAACTGTTCCATATGTTGGCACCAAAGCCTGCAGGCATCGATTTAGGCGCACGTAGTTGGACTAGGATGCCTCTGGTTGTCTGATTCATGCACGAAACCTTTCGATCTTCAATTCGTAGTGATCTTGCTCAACCAGTTTGTAGACGGAGGGATGATGGCAATCGACAGTCTGTTGAAAGAACGATGACAAGCTTCTACTGAGTTGTTGGTGCGAGGAAGGTTATCGATTACATGGTCTCGAATATTCCACATATGCAAAGCAAATCTTGGATTTGCGCGTCGGCCCCTTCTTTGTCTGCCAATATACGTGTCCTCCCAGTATTCTGTCAATGGAACCTATCAGAGGTGGACTAGGCTTGCAAATGAAAGTTATTTCTATCTTTGCGCGCTTTTGTTACGGCGCCATGAAAAATATCTATGAAATCAGGGATTCGTTTTTGAAATCGAATTGACATAATTATTGCCTTGAACACGGACTCACGAATATAAAGGAATATTTTGACGCATACAATGACGCCTACAACCGTATCCATTCGTATATTATAATTGACCTCCATTTTGTAAAAATTATTGTTTAACACTGTTTATGAATTAATTACAATCTAAGAATATTAATATTATACCAGAAAACTTTTAATATGCTGATATGAAAATGTTCAATTGAAAAATAAATAATTGAAATACTAATAATAAATCTTTATTTATTTAATTTTTTTTATTTACTTAGGCTTCAATTCTTCAATTTTTTAATCATTTTTGACAAAGTAGTAAATTTTTATGATGATTTTTAAAGTACATATTTGTAGCGCTATCGAGTTCTGGAAAATGGTCTTTTCAGTTTCATTCAATATTCAAAATAATAAAAATTCTGTATTTACTTAAGGACCATATCTTAGTTATTGAATCAAAACTGAAGGCTTTGCACGGTCGAAAGTAAATAAAGATCAAACAAATACAATGGCTTATTGACATTTCGTTTTTAATATTAATTGTTATTGTTTAATGTTATGGACATTTTTAAAATAATATAATAAAGCTGATTATAGTCTCGTTATCATACGTTGGACAGGTGTCTCGTTCTGATTTCCTTATTGAGAGTGTCAGCAGTGTCAATTGAGAATGCTAGAGATATTGTAGAAATTCCTGATTACATTGATTTACTAAATTAAAGGGTTTTCAACTGTAATTATTATGATATTGAGTTTTACAATAATGATTCAAATATTATAATCTGAGAAAATATGTTAAAATAAATTGTGGCAATTTATAAATTTAAGATTATAACCTTTTTACTATTAGATTTAAAATTGAATTCGTTTTTTCTCTAGTAATATATTAGTGACTTAAAAGGTGGATAACATTAATTATTCAATGCAATATTGTGCAATATCTATCTAACTATATATGTATAAATATGTAAAATAAATATATATATAGCGCCACTCAAACATTCGTTTTACGATATATTTTGACAGTTTTCCTTTCATAGGATAACTTATGAAATTAATTGTTATTATAAAATTATTAATCATTTCATTTTTAACGAGTAATTTGTGAATCGTTATTGATAGTTATTGGATCCGAAAATTAATGTACAAAATGCAATGAATACTTGTGCTTTAAATGTTTTTAAATAGTTTTTTTATAAATTCTATATATGGTTGTTAAATTAAATAATTATTAATAACAAGCTGTTACCCGCCAAACATGAAGGAGCAATTTTTTTAGTTTCGATACATTAACATCCCGGCTGAAAATTTATATTTAATTTTATTCAAAACATATAACAGATAAAGGAAATTATGATATGTAATTATTTCAATATTTTAAAATTTCTTTTAGTTGATTTAAATTATAATTTTTAAAGAAAAAAATATTTTTTATTAAAACATTGATGATTAATAAATTGGTTCAAAAATCTATAATTATTCTATTCTACCTGATGATGACAGGAAAACTGTCGAAATATATCGTAAAACGAATGTTTGAGTGCCGCTTATATATAATCGAAGTCAAATTATAATTATGGGTGATGAAATTTAGCTGTAGCCAGTGAAGTTGTTGGTTATTCATTGGCTTATTTAACAGCTAAAGTGAAATATAATAATAATAAATGCATAAAATTCATTTTTAAATATTTTTTGAATAAAACGAACAATATATATTGAATTACAGAATCAATTACAAAAATGCATTGAAACAAATTATGAATATTTGTAATAATGAATAATGTGTAGAATTAATTGAATTTTCATTCGTAGGTTGTTCGATGATGCGTATGATAATTGTATAACTGTGTGTAATATGGAAAATGTAGACCCTTTGGGAATACATACTGGTGAATCAGTAGTGGTTGCCCCAAGCCAAACATTGTCAAATTATGAATATTTTATGTTAAGAAAATGTGCTTTGAAAGTTGTTAGACATTTGGGTATTGTCGGTGAATGCAATATCCAATATGCACTTGATCCAAATTCTCACAAATATTACATAATTGAAGTCAATGCGAGATTATCTAGAAGTTCAGCTTTAGCCAGTAAAGCTACTGGCTATCCATTAGCTTATGTAGCAGCTAAATTGGGATTGGGAATGTCTCTGGTGTCATTAAGGAATTCAGTTACTACAGTTACTACAGCCTGTTTTGAACCTAGCATTGATTATTGTGTTGTGAAAATTCCTCGGTGGGATCTAAACAAATTCACAAAAGTATAAAGCAAAATGATTAATACATCCACTAACCATTATTAATTAGGTATGCAATAAAATTAGCAGTTCTATGAAAAGTGTTGGTGAAATAATGTCTGTCGGAAGAGGATTTGAAGAAGCATTTCAAAAAGCATTGAGAATGGTTGATGAGAAATTGAAAGGATTTGATCCATATGTAGAAGAATTCACAGAAAGTGGTTTATCCAGTCCGACAGATAGACGTATGTTAGTTTTGGCTAATGCGTTAAAACGAGGTGTAAGCGTTAAAGAGATTTATGATCTCACTAAAATTGATTACTGGTTTCTTTATAAATTCGCGAAAATAATAAAATGCTTGAATGAACTAGAAGAGGTAATGGAAAAATTTGCAATTATTATTTATATCTTGCTAATTTTTATTTAGCCTGGAACGCAGCTTTCAAAGGACGTACTGTTGAATACAAAATTGCTAGGATTCAGTGATATACAAATAGCGGAGGCTGTAAAATCAACAGAAATGGCTGTGAGGAAAGCACGAATTGATTTAGGAGTTCGACCAATTGTCCATCAAATAGATACCGTATCTGCTGAATGGCCTTGTTACACAAATTATCTTTATCTTTCTTACAGTGGAATTGAACACGATATAGAGTTTGAGGGTGGATATATTATGGTTTTAGGATCAGGAGTCTATAGAATCGGTTCAAGTGTTGAATTCGATTGGTGTGCTGTCGAATGTATTAAAGAATTGCAAAGAATGAAGAAGAAAACAATTATGGTCAATTGCAACCCTGAAACTGTTTCTACTGATTATGATATGTGTGATCATTTGTTTTTTGAAGAACTGAGTTTGGAATCAGTTTTAGACATTTTTCACATTGAACAACCAGATGGAGTTATTGTCAGCATGGGCGGACAATTGCCAAACAACATTGCAATGGGCTTACATCGTGAAAAAATTCCGATTTTCGGCACCAGTCCTATTTGTATTGATAATGCTGAAAACAGATTTAAATTTTCAAGAATGCTTGATTCGATTGGTATTTGTCAACCTAAATGGAAAGAACTAACGGATACAGAGTCAGCAATTAATTTCTGTAACGATGTCCAGTATCCTTGCTTAGTTAGACCAAGTTATGTATTATCTGGAGCAGCAATGAATGTAGCGTTTTCGGAATCGGATCTTATTGAGTATCTTACTCAGGCTGTTGCAGTTAATAAAGATCATCCGGTAGTTATCAGCAAATTTATTGAAGATGCTAAAGAAATTGACGTCGATGCGGTGGCATACGGTGGTAAATTGTTAAGATGGGCAGTTTCGGAGCATGTTGAAAATGCCGGAGTTCACTCAGGGGATGCAACTTTAGTAACTCCACCGCAAGATATGAATGAAAAAACACTACAAAAAATTGGTCAGATAATCACAGTGATTGCTCAAGAATTGAAAGTCAGCGGACCTTTTAATATGCAACTGATAGCTAAAGATGATAACTTGTTGGTTATTGAGTGCAATCTTCGTGTCAGCCGATCATTTCCATTCGTATCCAAAGCACTTGGCTACAATATGATCGCTGCGGCAACAAGAGCTATAATGTCGGATCCCCTTTCTTTAGAATGTGAATTTCTAAGAGGAGAACCGAACAAAGTTGCAGTAAAAGTTCCGATGTTCTCATTTGCAAGATTACCAGGTGCTGATGTTCTGTTAGGAGTTGAAATGTATAGCACTGGTGAAGTTGCTTGTTTCGGCGAAGACAGAAATGAAGCGTTTTTGAAGGCCCAATTAGCTCAAGGAATAAAAGTACCAAAACCCGGAGGAAACATTTTCATCTCTATCGGTAGTTACAAACACAAGAAAGAATTGCTTGAATCTGTTCGACAATTGTCTAGTCTTGGTTATCATTTGTATGCTAGCTTGGGAACTGCAGATTTCTATATTGAATCTGGAATAAATGTTACTGCAGTTGATTGGGATACCGGGAATAGTGTACATTTGGATTCCAAGAAAAAGACCTTTAGTGATTATATTATTGAAAATAAAATAGATTTGTTTATAAATCTTCCAAAAAGAAATTCTGGTTTACGTCGTGCATCATGTATGATCACTAATGGTTACAAAAATCGCCGATTGGCCGTAGATTACGGAATCGGTTTATTAACTAATGTTAAATGTACAAAATTGTTTGTACAAGCTCTTAGGAAAGCAATTTTTAAGTCGAAAATCTGTGTAGCCAGTCCTACAATAGATTGTATTACATCTCAGAAAATATATCGATTTCCCGGACTTGTTGACATTCATGTCCATACAAGAGATCCTGGTCAAGTTCACAAAGAAGACTGGAGTACAGTTACGAAAGCGGCAATTGCTGGAGGAATCACAACTATATTTGCAATGCCAAATACTGCACCACCGATAACTAATCTGGAGTCCTTTGAACTGGCTAAAAAGCGCGCAAGCTCCCTGGCCCATTGTGATTATGGTTTGTATGTCGGGGCGTCAAATGATAACTGGGAATCATTAGCAGAACTAGCTCCCGAAGCCATTGGTCTGAAAATGTATTTGAATCCTACATTTTCCACATTACAAATGAACAATTTTTCAACCTGGTGTAAGCATCTTAAAAATTTCCCTGAAAATCGCCCAATTTGTTGTCATGCGGAAGGAGAGACTATGGCCGCTATAATTCTTCTTGCACAGTTGCACGATCGACATATACATATATGTCATGTGTCTCGCAAGCAGGAAATTGATTTGATAAAGCTTGCGAAATCCCAAGGAATAAAAGTGACATGTGAGGTGTCACCTCATCATTTATTTCTCACAGAGAATTCTCTTTCCAGTGGAATAAGTATAAAATTAGAAATTATTGATTTTTACGCAAGGAATTTTTCTAGGGCATGTAAAGCCACCTTTAGCAACTGAAGAGGATGTAGAAGCAATGTGGAAAAATCTCGATATCATTGATTGTTTCGCTACAGATCATGCTCCACACACATTAGATGAGAAATCCTTGTTGAATCCCCCACCTGGCTATCCTGGCTTGGAAACTATGTTGCCATTGTTATTAGATGCTCACTCCAAAGGCCGCATTACGTTAGAACAAATAACCGAACGATTATCGGTTAATCCACGCAAAATATTCAATCTACCGCCGTCTGATTCTGGTACATGGACAGAGGTTGATTTAAATGAAGAATGGGTAATCGGGGTCACTACAAGTTATGAATGCAAGTCTAATTGGAGTCCTTTCCATGGTAGACAAGTTTGTGGACGAGTCAAGCGGGTCATGCTCAATAACAATTTGCTTTATATCGATGGAAAATGTAAATTTTCTTTAATATTTATATTAGTACATCAAATCCATGATTTAGCGGTAAAGGATAAATATGTAATTAATCTCATAAATCCAGTGGTTCTCAATTAATATAAAAGCGATGAACACCATTCACATGATTTTTTTACACAGGACACTGACAAAAAAAATACTTGCCCACGATGAGTGACCAATCACAAATTACTATAAATCTGTCGTAAATGTAAACAATGCCTTCTTATATAAGCAAAGAAAATACCACACGCAACAATAACTAGCAATAAAAACACTTTTATATTTGTATGTTTATATATCTGTGTAACGGCTTTCTTATTGAATCATCTTATAAAAAAATTAATTGAGGATTTTGATGATATGTATCTTATATATATATATACTATATATATATATATAATATATATATATAATATATATATTATATATATAATATTATTATATATTATTATTATATCTTGCAATTTTTCGTCTTTCATGTCCAACCTGCTTGCATCTGGAATAGTGTAGACTAGGTCCGCACCCAGGATTTTCGCTTGAGGTTTTCGACTTGAGAGACAAATTTTTTAAGGGTCGAGTTCATTTGCAATGTATAATACACGAGAAAAATAAAATATCAAGTACTTTTATATTCATTTTGAATAGGAAGGGGGTTGAATTCATTTTATTTACTATACCGATTATTTTGCACAGTTAACGCCGCTGCATATTAAATCTTATTATCCTGAGGACTTAGTAAAAAATTTTTGGCAGTTAATAAGTTTCCAGTTATTGATTTAGATAATTTAATTTCTTAAAATTTGACACACAATAAATTTAATGATTTTTTATGATCTTGGGGAGGCTCAAGCCCGTGAGCCACCCCGACTGCGCGCCTGGTGCAGACTATTCAAATAGACATTCTAAATTCTTTAATTTCATTTTAGTCATTAAATTATTACTTATTCAGTAAAATTTTGATAATTTGTCATTTAAAATGTCTTATAAGTCATTCATTATAGTTTCTAAAATAATTATATAGATTATATATTGATTTATTTAGTATTTAACTATTAAGTATTTTATTAAGTATTTAACTTATTATTGCCCTCGAAATTAATAAACATACGCGATAAGCAATCAAATCAATTTGCAGTGACTTGGCATGCTATTTTAATTTATAGAATTAAGACTGGTGTTATAGAATATATAACTTGTTGTTAGAACTGCAAATTTAACAAAGATCACACGTCTAACTATACGCAACACATTGACATTTGTAGCAGTCTACTTACATAGCACATCATTTCAGCGCAAAGGGTTAAATTAAATAATTCTATAGATTAATATTAACTAAGTTTTCTATTTTAGTTTTAACCGAAAAGGGCACTGGAAGAAATGTAGCATTGAAAATGCTCAATACTCCTGTACCAAATTTTCGACGTAATCGGCACGTGTCAAGTATTAGCAAAGTTGATGAAGACATTCAAGAATTAACTTCAATTACAAATGAAGATGTCAATAATAGTTTAGCTGTTCCTCCTAAAATATTTCTCAATAATTTAACTAAAAAAATCCAAATTCATGAAATTTATAATAAAGAGTTAACTGGACATCATTTTTTGACTGTTAAAGGTATGGACAAACTTAAAGTGAATCATATTTTGAATCTGGCACATAACTTCCATATATTTTCGGAAAGAAATGAATGTTTGAGTCATTTATTGGAAGGAAAAGTATTAGCATTAATGTTTTATGAAACAAGCACACGAACCTCGTGTTCTTTTACAGCTGCCATGCAAAAATTAGGGGGTTCTGTATTGACATTTAATGAAAAAACAAGCTCTGTATCAAAAGGGGAATCTTTAGAAGATACTGTTAGAATGTTGTCATCTTATTCCGACTGTCTTGTCGTCAGACATCCCGTTGAAGGTGCAATCGATACTGTTAGTAGAGTGAGTTCTAAACCAGTTATAAATGCAGGAGACGGATCAGGTGAACACCCAACACAGGCTCTATTGGATATTTTCACTATACGAGAAGAGTTTGGAACAGTTAATAATTTAATTATCACAATGGTAGGGGACTTAGCAAAAGGTAGAACTGTACATAGTCTTGCAAAATTGCTCTGTTTGTATAATGTAAAACTTCGATATGTTGCTCACACTGACTCAATGAAAATGCCTCAGTCAATTGTCGATTATGTTGCCTCTAAGGGTATACACCAAGAAGAAATGCCCGAGTTAGTATTATTATTATTATTATTATTATTATTATTATTATTATTATTATTATTATTATTATTATTATTATTAAATAAATAAATAATGAAATAAACATGGCAAGCATTAAATTATTATTATGCGCCTTTAAAACATCCGTCTTAAGATATATTTCGATAGTCCCACTGTCATTATTAGATAGGAATAGAAAAATCTATAGATAAAATAGAATTATCAAAGAAATTATAAAATTATTCTTAATATTTAAAAAATTTTATTCACAAATAATTATTTATTTTTAACTAAAACATAATTTTTAAATTTTCATGTTAAATAATGTTACAATAATGTCACAAAATAATGATATATTTATTCATTCCATACAATTGAAAACTACAACAAAAATCAGTGCACCATTAATTCAAAATTCTAACTCACCAGGGTCTGGGAATTTAATTTACGTATATTAAAGACAATTTTATAATTCAAAATTATCCTTCCACTTAAAATCTTTGTCACTTTCTAAGTTAGCAACGCCAACAAAAATTTAGGTGCATTATACTTACAAACACTATTAATGTTGTTTAACATAACATATTTATTGCCATCATTACATAAATTTAGTGAATTTAGGTTAAATTATAATTGTATTCTTTATAAATTCTTTATAATTCTTTATAATTTGATTCTTTACTTGTCAATTGTTGATCTTCTACATGCCAAAAGATGAATTTTGTTCAGTGATTAATTATGTAAACAATTTCTTAATTAATTTCTTAAATAAATAATGGAATTTTTGAATTACTTACTTTTTTATAAAATCACGGACAACATTGGGTATTTTTCAACTACTCATTATATTCTATTATCATTAATATAATTATTATTATTATTATTTAAAACAATAAAGTGATAATTTAAGCCCTTTGCTGCAAATAATGTATTTAATGAAAATAATTTCGACTATAAGATAGTCCTTGTCAATCTCCTGGAATTTAGCAATATACTTCCCAAAAATACATTTCTATCTTTCTTTTATTTCATTTTTCTTAATTCTCATTGGTTATAAATATAATATATACTTTCTTTTTATGAATTTTTTTTATTAAAAATTTCTTAAATTTTATTGAAAATTAAAATTAAAAATAAAATAAAATAAATACCATTTAAAATTCAAAAAG
Organism: Schmidtea polychroa; assembly: GCA_959609185.1. Classification (NCBI taxonomy): domain Eukaryota; kingdom Metazoa; phylum Platyhelminthes; order Tricladida; family Dugesiidae; genus Schmidtea; species Schmidtea polychroa. The sequence continues at coordinate 27,465 of CAUHTR010001317.1, forward strand.
ACACAAAAATTTTATAAATTTTTATAAAGCTTCTATAATTAGCTTCTAGAAGCCTAATAAAATATTTCAAAATATTTTAAAAAAAAAGCCTCCAATAACTAATTATATACGCTATTTAAATATTTCAATAAATATGTCAAGTTTGATTTTTAAATCCTATATTTCCTAAAATTTTCTATATTATTTTAATTATTACTTTTTAATTTATTATATTTTTTATATATTGTCAGTTATTCTCAAGGTCAATGAAAAGAGATCAAATTCATGATTTCATTGATTTCTTCTTTAGTGTTGATTTTTGGCTGTCTGTTTATAATGAGAATTGCTTCTTTGAATCTGACATTTTTCCTTTGGATGTTTCCATTAGCTATGATTTCGATTGAAATATTTTTTCTTTCCTCTGTTGGTTGACATTGTTGGAGATGACTGTTTATCTAGGATTTTCAACCAGGATCTAGATGTTCTTTAACTCTTTGGTGTAGATTTCATTGCATACATTGCACTTGATGCAATAGACGATGTTTTTTCTAAAGCACATATCTTTCGGTGTCCGGCAGTTTTTTATTGTGCAATTGTTTTCTCTATTTATGTTGCCTGCCAGAACTCTTCTCAATGTCCAAGATTTATGTGCTATCCGAATTGGAAGACCGGTACGTTTAAGTTCTTTCAGGATCTTGAAGTCTAGTATGTCACTGATGAATGGGATATTGAGATAGAAATATTTCTTCTTCTTTTTTGTTAATTCCCTAGATCTTTTTGGAGTAGAATTCATTCTTTCAATGTCCTCACCTTGGTATCCGTTTCTGCGTAGGATTTTATTGAAATTTGATTGTTCTTTAAAGTTTTCGTTTCTTTTTTCAATAAAGGAAGACCCTTTTTATTAAATATCTCTGATTGATTTGAAAAAGAAGAATTGTAAAATGAGAAAGGTTGAGAAGCTTTCGTATTAATAGAAGTTACTGGTTTAATATTGTCATTATTTGAAATAAATCTAAATGGTTATTATTATTATTATTATTATTATTATTATTATTATATTAAGTTTGGAAAGTGCTTTACGAGATTCTGATGTTGTTTATATGACTCGTGTTCAACGGGAACGTTTAAATAAATCTGATGAATTGGATATGAAAGTAATTAATAGAAATACTATTACATCAGAATTGATGGTGTCGGCGAAGAAAAGGATGATTGTCATGCATCCGTTACCTCGATGTGGGGAAATAAGCACATCATTTGATTCTGATCCAAGAGCTGCATATTTTAGGCAAGCTGAATATGGACTTTATGTACGAATGTCTTTATTAGCTACTATTATGAGTCACACATGAGATTATATATATTAAAATGTGTATAATAATAAATTTAGCTTACTTAATTATTTCCTTTACATATTATTTTTTTATTTAAATTTCTTGAAAAATTACCTCGATCTAATATTGGATAAATTTTATTATTTCTCAGCTATGTGATGTGCAGAATTTAGATGACAAAAATTTATTAAATTGTTTTTATATAATGTTTATGTATGTAAGTATCTCACTATTTCTAAGCAAAGTGTAATAGTATAAAAAATACCAATGTGCAATTCTGCTATAAGTTGAATAACGTGAAAAGCGGGGATGAACCGTTATAGCACCTGTTGCTTTATTCGTTCGCAGTGACAGTTTTGAATCGTTTATTTAACCAGTAAGCAAATGGAATGTTTAATATATTTCGAAAATATAAAAAATATAAATTTTTTTGTAATGTAATTTGGAATTAAAATATATCTAATATTAGAAACTTTCAAAAGCTAGTATGGTGGTATTACTAATATTTCAAATTTAACACTCTAGAAAACAGTATATTTGAGCCTTATTTTCTCTTGTATAAATATTTATTTGAAGGGTGAAATTGTATATAATACATGTAATGATTGTTATGTCTGAAGTGAAAAATGAAAATGGACTAAGTTTCATTTGGCGCTTAAAACTAATGTGAAAATTTAAACTTAATAATGCAGTTGGATTCTTGATTTTTGGAATTCTCAATAAATGATTGCTAAATTTTGATTTTTTTAGAAGTAGTGATCAAACATTACTGATATTACTGGCAAACAAAAATAAATAAATGATAAAAATTGTATTTGTAATTAAAATATTCAATTATGAAATTAAATGAAATTGATTGTAGGGCAAAGTTGCACTGTCTGGAAATTGTTTTCTCAGTTCTATTAAGTTATTCGAAACTTCTTTTTAGTTTTAAATAAATTTGTGTTCTATATCAAAAACTGATACCCAACAATACTGAAGCTTCATAATACTTTACAAATTTACTAACACAATTTTAACAAAGTCAATTTCTCTTTAAAAATTTAAAACTAAAATTTTGCAAGTCTTCTGTTTTATTTTCCAATCCTATGGTTTGATGATATACATTTTTTACAATACATTTTTCTACAAATTACACTACATGACCTTACTTTTAGATCAAATGGCAAATCAAAATATAAACTACAGTGCTTATATATTAGAAAGTTTATCTGAAAGAAAAGTCAATTTTTTTAGAAAAAATGTCAAGTGATTTTTAAAAAAGTATGATTTTTAAAAAATATATAAATGCGGTTTATCTGTGGGTGCGCCTTATATGTGCGATTTCGGGGTAACTGTTATTTTTGAATTTAATTCTAAGACATCAATTTAAAATACATTTGTGTTTCTTTCAATACCACGTGTTTCCATTTTCTCTCCACAAAATTTGATTTTTATTATCCAAATTCGTGTAATTAATTTTTAATTTTTTTATCATTTTTATTTAATTTCGACTACATTTACTTTTTGATATTTTAAATTTTATTAAAATTTATTCAAAAAATTAATAAATAAATCAAAGCTGGTAAGAATTTATCCTTAAAATAAAGTAAGTGGATATTTGTTTCTTTTAATTTTAATTTTAATTGACTCTAATCTAGAGATTACATACAAAGCAATTTAATTTAAATGCATTTAAACCCTGTATCAGTTTCAAATATGATAACACTAATTATATATCCTCGTAGTGACATTCCATGGGATAACTTTGTAGTAGCGAAATCAGACAATGCTTTAAGGCGTCATAGAGGTTCACTCAAATATAAATTCCCAAATATGACTTTATAAAGGCTCGAAACAAACTAAAATATATTCTATTATAAATATAAAATATAATATTTTCTTGGTTTTAAAAATAAAAAACAAATTAAATTGTATTTTATTTTTTATTCAAACTAATTATATTTTTATATTTATTAATTTATCCAATTTTATTTATTTTATACATTTATATTTATTTAAATTTGCGAAATTATTTTATAACGTATTTCATTCATTCAAAATGTTCTGCTGTCAAGGAGTCTCAAAATGAAATTTGCTCGAAGGTCTAAAATTTGTAGTCACCTCTCTGATCATTTAATGTCATATTTTGTTCAATGTTATTATTAAAAAAGATAATTCAGATTATAATGGATACACATAATATCTAATCCTATTATATATATTAAAAAAAGAAATAATTTGTAGTGAAATGTTGAAGTAAATGTAATTTATCGACAAAAATACACAAGGACTTATCACAGAATTAGACATCATGAAAGAAAATAATATAAATAATAATATAAAAAATCGGCATTTACAATTCCCAACTGAATAAATTATGATGCATTAATATCTCTCGGATGTTTTCACGCATTTTCTCGGCAACTTGCTGATTGAGTATATATTCTCCCGTACTTTGCTTGTGGTCAAAATTGTCCATTGTCACCAATTCCCAATCTGAGGACAGTTGAAAGGAGAACTGTGATAATAATCTGAAAACAATTTTTTGATTTAAATTTTGAGTACGAATAATTTTAATAAATTATGATAAAATTCCAATCAGATTTATTAAAATTATTATGTCCGCAATTAACAAATAAAACTCCCAGTGCTTCTGAAAATTTAGTATTCCAGTATTTAAAATTTTTTTGAAGTCTTCCAAATGTATGTTAAAATGAATGAGATGTGACCTAAACATTCAATTGACTGTATGTAAAACATATTCAGTCCTCTTTCATATCTTTTCCGAAACTTTTTCATGATGATTAATTGAAGCAGAAAACTCGCGTGTTTTGTTTCTAATATAAAACATTTTCACTAGTTCAATTACAAACTAATTAGGTTGCCATGAACGAACGGTTGGACAATTTTAAGGTATTTTAGACGATTTGTAGCATTTTTATTCAATATTTATTCCTTCATTATAAGCCTTTATTATGTACCGGTTTACGACTTACTTGACTGCTTTATAGTCTCTATTGGTATATTATAAAATTATTTTACTTTGCTTTATACAAACGTCAGTTAAACACTCCCATTAATAGTTTGACAGTATTCTTCCGATAACAAAAAAAATGATTCTGGTAAATTTGATAAATTTAAGTCTTAAAACAATGAAACTATATTGACATTCTCCAAATCAGCAGAATAAGTATAGAAATCGGTATCGTTTATTTGATATTTGTTTTCACCTCCAATCATTAGTTAGTAATTTTTTTTCATAAGTGGAAGTGATGATTTAGATCCATTTTTATATATAATATTTTACACATACGAGGTGTGATCAAAAAATTCGGTGAATAGTTTTTATTACAAAAAAGTAATAAGCTGACATGAAATTTGATTTAATCTCCTTCAAAGTCTCCGTCTCAACGGATCAGGCTATTGGACAAATTATATAAAATGGATGTAGCGTCAGTAGTTGCTTCTCTAAAAATTCATTCACCGTATTATTTGATTATACCTCAGTATAACTGAATTTTAACATTTCAATTATTTTCATTACGATAATAAATGAATTTTAATAAAATATTTAAATATATTTTAAAAATATCTGACGGTCTTATTGGAATCAACATAAATCTTATATGTATATTTTGCTTCAAAACAATCAATGAATCAAAGATGAAAACCTGTACCGATTACAAGTTTAGTCAACTAAGGACTTTATTTATGATAAAAAAAACTGCAAATATTTCTCGAAAGCTGTTTGAAGACTTTTAGGAATTTTTAAGATTTAATTTTCGTAGTATATGTGTTAACAGGACATCAGGCACGAAATCTATTCCTGGTTGTAAGTTTATAGCCAGTCTTGATTCGTCTACTGAATCAAATACATTTGTAAAAGAATCAACAATCGACAATGTAATGCGAGAAAGAGACTTCTATTTCATTAAATTAAAAAACATAGAGGTGTTATGTCAAAAAGACGTTAAAAAGAATCTGTCATTGCTGAAGATTTTCTGTATGCTACTGAAAAGGTTCTTGCTTCGACTCTAAATTTTCTAATTCCAGAATTGTGATAGTATGGAAAATGATGATTGATATTGTGCATGGTATACATTTTTGCTTTTTTCATATTGTTTGTGTGTAGGCTTTGTTGCTGGTTTATTGAACGTGTGCGTGATTTTTAGGATTTTTATGGTTCATGGCCACAGCGTCTGTGCCGAAATATCGTGTATCTTATACATTGTTTTGATCTATAGTCTATATAGTCTTAAAAATATTAATATGAAAATTATTGAATTAAAAATAGTATTAAAGGTGAAAACAAAAGATAAACAATTTTTTTTATTTTCTAGTTTTGATTGTCTTTTCATTTTTAAATTATATGAACAGGATTCATTTAAATGTAAAGTTTACAGTGGAAGAAGTTAAGTTTTCATCCATTTTAGATTTGTTAATGAAAGCACGGTGGTTTCAAAACTGAAATATGTAAAAAATTAATGGATACAGTCTATACACTGCTTTAATAGCTTTTGTGTCTCTAAATACAATTTAAAACATGATTAAGGGTTTGTTTTTTAGATCGTGGCAACTAATAACGTTTGAAAAATCTAGCAAAAGTATAGAAAAGCTCATTTCTTTTTTTACTAAAAATGAATATTTAAAGGGTTTTATAGAAAGAATGACTAAGGAAACTATTGACTTGAAAAAAATAATAAAAGTTACAGTTCATCTAATGCTGATGAACTTTTAATATCTTTAAAATTTTAGTTATTTCATATTCGGAAAGTTTTAAAGATTGTAAGTTTTCTGTCATGAAATAATTAGGCAATTCTAATTATTTAAAATAGTATCAAAATCTTAAAATGAATAAACTTGTTTAAGAATAAATCTCAAACCCCAATAGGTTTATTATCTGATCTAATATACAAGTTTTCATGTAATGGGTGCAGCGTAACATATATTGGAGAGACTTCCAATCATCTCCAAAAACGAATTCAGAAACATAGCCGATTGAACGGCATGATCATATAATTGAGCATCGAAAATGTGTAAATGGCAAAAGACTTAAAAGATTTTAAAATTTTACATATCAATTTCAGTAATAATTGAGAAAGAATTTTATGGCAGACATGGGTTATTAAAAAACGATTCTTCCAATTAACATTCAATCAGCAACGAATTTATTGAGATTATTTAACTCTTTAAATCATAACTATAACGTCATTATTGTTTTCGTATATAAATATAACTGTTGACATTGATAGAAAACTGATGATGAGGATAATTTTCTTGAAAAATAATTAATTTGTTTGGCGTTTTAGCGTTTTTGGTGAAAATGAGCCATCTTTTTTTCGATATTTATTATTAGACATGGTTTTAATTCAAACTGAAAATTTTTAGTATAATGTATTCAAAATATATTTAAGCAGTATTTAAATGCAAGCCATTTATAATTTTCAGTCAAGTTATAATGTACTAATTTCAGCGTATATTCCAATAACTCACAAAAGCAATGAATTGTACTCCAAATAATTTAGCAAAAATTTACCATCATGAATGGATAATTGTAAAATTCAATTTACATAATTCTTCAGTTTTCCATAACTTTCAAAAAATATTTCCAAAGTTATTTCCAAAATCTTTCTCTCTTCCCCTTTTCATAACTTGTTATACACGAAAAACTGTACTTAAAAATCTAAAGAGTGTTTTTGAAATTTGCGAGGTATCCAAATGAATATTTCACACAATTATACAATAAGTGATTATAATGAATCATTATATAAATAAAGATCAGAAGATCTTTATTGATTAAATAGATGATGCAAATTTATTTATTGACCAATATTTATTAGAATCGGAACTATTTCTGTGCATTAAACCAATGGCATCCCATTATTATTAAAATACCCAATATTCAATTCAAATAAAATATTATTAATTTAAAATTAATTTATGATAAATTTATAATTAAATTAAATAAATCTAGTTAATAAAAATTTAATTTTATTCCTCCAATTATAATTAATAATTCTAATTTTTACGTCGACAATTAAAATTTTGGTAGAAGGAGGAACAGTAAAAACGAAAACCAATCAATATAAAAATATCTTTGTTAAAATCTTATTTACATAACAAAAATTTATCACGCTCATTTGACAACAAATAAAAGAGCTTTAATTTATTTCCCAACTGAATAAATGATGTTTGACAAGCATATCCCGAACATTACGTTGAACATTATCATTCTTTTTAGAGGATATGCTTAGAAGAGATTGAAGCTCGATATCTTTGTTCAGTGTAAAGGAGAACTGACACAGAAGACTAAAGATGAAACAACATCCATGATGGGACAACGTAGAACAGATTATAAAAACTTACCGCAATTCACATTTTATTTGTACCCAACCTGGACTTCTGATAAATGACCAAGGGTGATACCATTTTTTGACAACATCTAAACTTGAACATAATGTTTCTAACCAAAGATGAAGTACTTGATCACTATAAAATGCAATAATAATAATAATAATAATAATAATAATAATAATAATAATAATAATAATAATAATAATAATAATAATAATAATAATAATAATAATTATGAGGAAGTTAAAAGATTCTTAAAGATTAATTAGAAATTTGGTAAAAATTTTAAAAAGAAGAAATTTATCAATTTTAAAAAATATTTTTATCAAAGAAATATTTTAAGAAAATCTGAAATTTGTTTAAATAACAAAAATAAGGACAGACAAGTTTTTGAGATATCTTTTATTAAATAAAATTTTATGGAATTATTTAGTGATTTAAAAACGGATGAGAATCCTAATAATAATAATAATAGTAATAATAATAATAATAATAATAATAATAATAATAATAATTATTATTATTATTATTATTATTATTATACCGTGTTTTTTGTGAGGGATATCTTGATAAAACTTTATCCTTTACTGCAAGTTTAATTGCTAAACATGAACGAGTGTGTCCTTTAATTCGTTTTATGAAATATATATTTTCAATATTTTTTCGTCAAGAGGGATAAAAACTAACGAACAAATTTTATTAATTTCTCTTTAAAATTTAATTTAGATAATAAATTTTTTTTTCAATTTATAATAAATATATTTAAAGATTTTAAAATATTTTAATATAATTTTTTAAATTGTTAATTTTAATAATCTATAAACTTTGGAAAAATTGAAAATTAAAAATTATTTAACTTAATATTTCAAATCATTCAAAACAACATTAATCCACATATCCACAATTTAAAAACATTAAAAACATAAGTGTTCACAGAATTTTGCACATTAATTTTTAGATCCCATGATTTTATCAATAAATCTTCACAAATTACATGTTCATAATAATTTATAAATTTTTCATAAGTTTTTTCAGAAATTCTGATTTTTCTTATATAATCCTTATTGTATTGCTAATAGTGGTAATATTGGTCGATACATTCACTTGATAATGTTCACGAGTTCGAATACAGAGATGACGAGAAGTCTCTCCAATGTATACGGCATTACATCTATTATATATAAATTGATAAACGAGATTAGAACATAATACAAAAGGAATTTCAGACTTATTAATAAACATATTGAGTACTTTACATAAATTAGACATTTATAATTTAAATTCCCCAAATCATTTTCATATCCCTTTCTTATAATCTGTAAAACCTTTCTAGTACAGCAATACCAACACGAATTCAGACTCATTACCTTGTCATTTAATTCACCCATTCCAGTCAAAATACATCCAAACTTTCTCAAACACGTATACTTAAGATTTGCATCAACAGTCTCTTTTATCATTATTAATAAAAATGATTTTGAATATCCATTCTTCATTAATGGGTCAATAGACCAATTTATTAACCATTTTTATTGAATTGTAAAAAGTAGAAGATAAAGACTATGAATGATAAATTAATTCCTTCGTCATATTTCTCTTATACTAAAATTCACAAAAACTTTCAGAAGTATAAATATTTCAACTATTAGCTAATTAATTAAAATTTTACTAGTGTTTCCAAAACAATGAATATTAAACAACTATTTTCGAATTTCAAAAATTTAAAATTAATTAAAAAATTCAAATAAAATTTAAATATTTCAATCAAATTAAAACTATAATTTTGCTGATTTATTTCCATTTAATAACGACAACTTTATTTTCTATCAATTATGACAATTAAACTAAACTTTTTTACTGACAATCCATTACATTCATCAAAGTACTTCCTCAAAGTACTTAAGCTTCGTGTAAATTTCTTTTAGAATTGGCAACAATTACAGTAATAGTATTATAAGAACTTTTTTTTCAAATTTCACCACTGATTTATTTTCCATTGTATTTATTAAAAAGCTTGAAGACTATGAGAATCAGTCAATATATCGATGTTTTTGATATATTTATTGATTCATAGTCTTCAAATTTTTTAATAATTTACAGTAATATGACACATACGCTATAAACTGAATAATATAGAGGAACAAAATTTTAAATTGAATTTGTGTCAATTAAGACAATGCGGTAGATTTTTTTTTGATACCATGCGGTCTCTTGAAACTTTATCATGGATTGAAGAGGACATTTCATAGTAGGAAATTCTCATTTTTATTTTTTGAATAAAACATTAAAATTAATGCAGATTTTAATATCATTTGTCCATTATAATATAAAAAATTAGTATTGTGATAAGAAAAGTAAAATATAGAGCCCTGTTAAACTAGGTTATTGGAGATGAAAAATGGCTTCGGGAATAAAATCGGAGTAGTGAGAAATCAAAATTTCCGAAGTTATTCATTATTTAATTCAAATTACATTTTCTTGTAAAAAGGATCCAATGACTCATTATTAGACTATATAGGAATCCGATTTCAATCAGTGCAAGTTAAAACAGGGCCCCACCAATTAGATAATCAGATTATTAATAAAGATTATTAACTAACTTCAAACCGCAACATATTAACGATCTAAGTTTAACGTCCATTTGTGCATGGGCATTGTCATGAGTATAATTAACACTCTGTATTGCCTAAAAACTTGGAATATGGAAAATCAAATTAAATTTCATTTTACTTTGAAAAGAATCTCTTCCGGTGTTAAAACTTTTCCATCTTCGTCCAATCTGAATGTTTTGCATAGCATAAGTCGTGAATAAACTGAATGAAAATCTTTTTCAACTTCTCTAGAAGCAGCTTCTTCAATAAATAACCAAGGATGACATTTTGATTCTAATAAATGTGCTCTTTTCATTCCATGCTCGAAAATTGCTTTCAAAGCTGGACAAAATCTAAAATATACGATTTTTAAAGCAGCCACCATATTTATTTAGTTTTTGTCTGTTAGTGTGCATCTTTTGGGTCATTAAATATAGATTCTAATTTATTTTTATTTTCCTATATGTAAAGAATATATGCAGGTAATTTGTCGTATATGGAAGGTGTTCTAGTGATGATGAAAGTTATAGTGATGATTCTGTAAGATCTGCATTTTTGGTGCTTCTAGAAGACTAAGAATAAAATATAAATCTGAAGTAGATAAAACGCCAGTGCTTAAAAAATATATGGTAAATTCGAGAGTGAATGTTCCAAAAAATGGTATAGAAAGTACATTTTAAGTTCTATTATTTATTTTAGGATGAATTTTTTTATTTTATTGCATTTGAATCAAATTTTTAGTATCAAAAAAATATTTCAAAATTTAAAGAAACAAAAATTTTTAAAATCGGAAAATATTACCAGCATCTGAAATTAAAAGCCATTTTCGTCTAATAATTCTAATGAGCAAAGAAACTAAAGAGATACTACTGACCTATATTGGTCTATGATTATTATATGCATATTTAAACAAAAATATATAAAATATTTAATATTTCAAAATTAAAATTAGCACAATCCAATTAAAATAAAACACTAATAAATGAAAACTTAACACAATTACATTTCAAAGTCTCCATTTTATTTCAAATAAATAATTATTTTTTATAACTTTAAAAATAACTGTAAATCTTTAAGGAATATGAATTGTATTATTATTTATTATTTATTATTATTTATTAAAATAATTATTTATTAAAACAATCAAATTTAGAAACATTGTTTTTCCAAAAATCATGATTACAAATAGAGATTTTCCAAAATCAATCATCAATTATTTTCTTTTAAAAATTTCGTTCAAAGTTGGAGAAATAGCTATTCCAGTTTTTGTAATTATCTTTTAAAAGTTTTTTTCTCAGGAATATCAGTTATTGTATGATAAAGATTATTTCGAATATTAAAAATATAAATTAGATTATTTTATCTATCTCATAAAGATATTGTACTAGGAGTAGAAGTTTCTGAAATATTTTCTATATTCATTATATTAAAAAATTTCTTTGTAAAAAATGCTTAAATTTAATCTATCGCAATTTAATCGTAAATTGGTAATAGTTATCAATTTTTTGAGCCCTAAAACACATATTTTTTTCACTTGAAACACTTTACATTTTTGCATTTTTATAGTAGATGTACACAATTAAAGCTTGTGACTATTATTTTTGTCCTTATTTGAACCAGGAGTGTAGTTTTTGTCTATATAGAAATCTATTATATCTTATCTTATATTATTTTGTCTTTTTAGGAAGTAATTTATAAGCTTTGGTGAATTTCAACTAACTTATTATTTGGAATTCCACAATATGTTTGCATGTGGCAACTTTAAATTTCATCATCGTTTACATACTCGATGATCCATCAATCAGAGATATATTGGTTCTGTTAATCAATCAATTTCTTTGTAATTGGGACACATAATTCCGATTTATTGCTCCATGAAAAACATTTTTTCGGTTGAGCAAAGTCAATGTTGAACTTTTTTCATATATAAAAGTCAAAATCAAAAATGAGAACATATTAATTTCCTATGTGTTGAATGAAGCTTCATCCAAATGAAATTGCATGCATAAATTAACTTTCTACTTCTGTTGTACAAAATACTACGGACAAAAAATTAGAGTTATTCGTGTTTAAGGATTGTTGTTTCATTTGAATTGATAAATGGTACTAAATAAATATTTACCAAAATTCAATTCCATATTGAAATAAACCTCACCAGATTTTAGTACAATAACATTAAATAATGAAAAAGAGTAAAATAAATTTTATTTGCGTAATTAAATATCGTTTATTTTTAGTTCGTTTAATTTGCCTTCATTTTTATTTAACTATGTTAATTGAAATATTTACACCAAAATCATATAAAATTCCTTATTTTGGTACTTCCGTGTTATCTTACCCCCAAAAATTAAATTATAAAATACAATTAAAATAACAATATAAAAAATGAGAGAATTGATGACGTTATTAAACATTTTTGAACATGAATTTATTAACCCTACACTGCATATTGTATCACTGGTGATACACAATTATCTTATTAGAATAAAAACTGTCTCGCTCTTGTTCTCGGTAAATGTTCTCTCATATTACATTGTATTGGCTATATTTGCAATATAATACAAAAAAACCGTAATGTAATTCTCAATAGTTTTGTATTACCAAATCAATTTTTAAAACGTCTTACAGTTTAAGTGAAAGTGTACAAAGTATAAAATATAAAAAGTCATGCAGTGTAGGGTTAAGGCTATCTGTGATTTATGTGATTATGTGAGTTTATGTGGTGCAAACGTGTTCTAAGCAACAGTGCCGATGTGTTCGACACTATTCTCAACGACATTGTGGTTTTCTGGCCACCTGGATGACCATTTACAAACTCTTTACAAGCATTTGCTGAGTTTGTAACTGTGATTTAGAAAATAAATATTTTTTTAATTTATTTAATTTTTGAGGGTAAGATAACACGGAAGCACCCTTATTTTTTAACTTAAAGCACTCTGGCACTCATACATATACTATTTAATATAAATTTAGTATACATTTTACTTTAAGATAAAGTTATTGTTAAATTCATCAAACAATTAGTATTTTTATTTAATACAAGATAATATTAAATTAACAATTAATCAAAAGCTTAATAAAACAAAAATCTTTAAGAATTTTAAAACATATTTTTAATTCGCTAATTAATATTTGGAATGTATATATTTTTTAAAAACCAGCTGTCAACTCTATTTTTTGTTTACTTACATAATTGATATTAAGTGTTATTAATATTTCAAATTATAATAGATTTCAAAATTTTAATTTCATAGCAGTAATTCTGATTCATAATCTATATTGCACTGCAAGAATCGTCATTATAATTTTAAACTCTTCTATTAAAACTAACATTAGAAATGTACTAAAATGGTTTCTAAACGATATTCTCTACAAATAAATAAAGCCATTACAAAATCTTGATACATATCACCATTCACTTCCAATCAGTGGCGTAGCCAAAAAATAATTCAAGAAGAGGGAAACGGAATACGAAAATACATTAAACTATTGAATACTCCCTCTCTCCAAAAATGATAGTCCAGTTTATATAACACAGCAATTTCTTTTATACTTAACAGTGATACTTAAAATGCAGTTTTGTTATTTGTTCAATCAATAAAATAAAATTATTTAATGTGTTTTTACTGTAAAATGTTTTACAAAACCGTTCAATTTTTTATATTCTCTATTGACAATCATTTTGGGAAAAAGGCTAAAATGCAACTGGACTATCATTTTTGGACACAGGGAGTATATTTTATTATTTTCACCTTATGTCACCTTAAATAGCAGTAAAAACAGGCACATTATTTCTTACAATAAATTGAGAATATTACCAAGATTGAATCAATAATATCAAAAATATGAAAAAAAAATATCTTTCAAAAAATTTCCCAGGTTAAAAGGTTCGCCAGTCAAAGAATTTCGAGAAATTACGAAAAATTCAAAATTTCAAATGATTTACATATTCTTATTTGCATGTCCATGTGCATCAAAGACTATTTTTGATACGGCATAACGATGGCATAACCATAAAAAATCACTATTACATTTCATCGATTTTAGCAAATGAAAATTTGCGGAGAAATATATATTAACACAAATAATATATTTTAATAAATTATGTTAAAGTACAATTAAATATTAAAAACTTTGACTTTGGGAATTGTTCCTAATATCTTTTTATAAACGCGTATTATTTGATAAAACTAAGAAACAATTTCAGATTAATTTTGCAGATAAATAAAAGTTCGTGCCCATTTTAATACTATCTCTAAAATAATAATAATAATAATAATAATAATAATAATAATAATAATAATAATAATAATAATAATAATAATAATAATAATAATAATAATAATAATAATAATAATAATAATAATAATAATAATAATAATAATAATAACTAGGGGCTCCGCCCCTGTTCGCTTTGCTTCATCAACCCCGTTAGAACGCTGGAAATAATAGCGGGAAAATGATAATCATATCACGTTTGAAGAAGGGAACGAAGCGGAGGCGTTACGTAAGCATAGTACAACTATGTTATTAGAGTTTTTTAAGTTAAACATGATTGATGAATTTAGTCGAACACTTCCATATGATAAAATTCTAACGGGGTTGGTGAAAAATAAAAAAGAATAAAAAAATTTAAAAAAAATTAATAAAAAATTTAAAAAAAAGAAAAATAAAATAAAACAAAATTAAAAAAAACCAAAAAAAAGAAATAATAAAATAAAAATAAATAAATAAAATAATAATATTAAAATAAAATTAAATTAAAAAAAAGTAAAATTCGGATGGAGGGAACCCTTAGCTTTTTTATATATAGAGAGATAATAATAATAATAATAATAAAAATTTGAAACCTTTTTTTTCTAAATTAAGTTACAATCACCAAGACTATTAGGCAAAATTCAAATCAATAAGTCGAATTTAATTAACCTTTTCAGACCTGAGTTAAGTCTAAGATTTCAAAAAAATATTCTTGCATGTAAGTGCATTATTTAGGTTACGTTTTTTATTCCAGCAATATTTACATCTTCATTTAATAAACTGCCCTTCATCTTTAACATTATGTCATATTTTCTCAAGAAGTATATTCCTCCAATTACCTTTGGTGAAATCTCTTTGGCCACAATAAATTCAATTATTCTCGTCTTTTTCGTTCCAACTATTTGAACTGCAATATTTACTTTTCCTACTATAGATACCGTAGACTCATTTGCACATCTCAATTTAACAAAACATTTAACATCCAAATTAAACTTTCTTATCTTTTCTAATACACTTTCATCAATCACACTGATCTTTGCTTTTGTATCTAACAAGCATACTTCGTTCTCATTGATCAATAATGTGACACTTGGTCTACCATTTAATTTAATATATTTAATTATATTATTATTATTATAATTTATATCATTAATATTACAAACATACTCTACAACATTTCTAAAATCATCTAACCTCAATCCATTATTACACAAATCACTATAAATATCTAAATCGGAGATGCATTTACCATTATCATTATTACTTATATATTCATATTTCACATTATTTAATACATGCAAACAATCATCATACAATTCCCCATTCAACATATAACTCCTCTCGTAGTGCAGCATATCCATTTGGATATTGATTTTCGGTTTATTCTTAGTTGTCTTAGTTGTACAAACAATCCTAAAAATACTTTTAAAATATCATAGTTTTTTTATAACCGAACTTGTCAAAGCAATTTAAAACTAAAGATTCACTTGCAAGTCTAAAAATGTGCTTAAAAAGTCATCAGTAATATATATATATATATATATATATATATATATATATATATATATATATATATATATATATATATATATATATATATATATATATATATATATATATATATATATATATATATATATATATATATATATATATATATATATATATATATAGAATATCAATTTTATTGTGTACTGAATAAAATATTATAGGTTATGCTCATTTTTTTATTCTTTTGAAATAGAATTAAAAGAGAAATTATATTAAAATAAATGAAATAAATTTATAAATAAAACAATTTTTAAAAGAAGTTATCTTATTTTAATTTAAAATTAGTAACACTTAATTCTGATGATTGATCTAGTGAATACTAATAAATCTTACAATCCTCTTATTAAATCTGTTATTTCTTCATTTACACTATCATCTCCAGCTGCACAATAATCTTTACTGCGTTCATCTAGAATTTCTACAAATTTAGCTGGAAACCAGCCTCTCAATCCATTGAGTTCCCCGACCCAACAATGTTCATCTTTCATGCTGATAATATTAATTATATCATTTTTCTTGAAACCCAATTCATCATCGTCGTGTCGTTCAAAGTCTAAAATTGCTTTAGCTCGTTTTTGTCTATTTCTAGAAACCTGCAGAAATAAAATGTAGTCCCATCAAAACTGGAACCAACTTGAACATATCGCTCAAGATCCTCAGCATGACTGTGTAAACTGTAATCGGGTTGAGTGTTATAATGGAATGAATGAGAAGTGTTGTAATTTTCAAAATGCCGAATTATTTGAAGAATAGAATTTCTCAAATCGACTAACATTTCAGTTTGGCGAATGTTTTTTAATTTAATAGAATCTATATCGTTTGAACTGGCAACTGAGCTGTTATTATTGTGCCATAATAACTGAGAAATCAATGATCTAGATCGCTTTAATTGGCGCTTATTAATCAACTAAGTATTTTCATAAAAAATGAATAATAGAATGTATGTCTAACCTGTTTTGGTAAATTGTGATTAGGGTCAACGAAAAGCCCTTCATTTGTCATTATTTGTGCAAGATATTTTTTTCTGAGTGTTTGAATTGTTGGAAAAGATAGATCTTCAGTGAGTTCATAAGATATCTATGGAAATAGCGGTTTTTATTTGTGTTATAAATATTTCAGAAAGTAACATTGAATAAAACAAATTATACCGAAATTAATTTATTAATATCAGTTATTTCTGAAGGTAATTTTGACAAACAGTTAAAAATCTGAGCTGTGTTGTCGAATTCTAACATTTCTGATTCCTGAAAATGAAGATGTTTTATAATAAATATGAAATATAATAATAATATTAATAATAATAATATGAAAATTTAAGAAACATGAATTTATTTCGTGTTTTTTTTATTTGTGAATTTAGTTTCATTTAAAATATTATAAGAAACATGGACAGTCACGTAGATTAAAATTGGGGTATTGCAAATGTTTTTACAATTATTGGCATTGTGTATTCATCTATGTTTATAATGAATTTATAATTCCGTAAGCCTGGTAAAATTAAATATTATTTAAAAAAATATTTTTGAAATATTGTTATGATTTAAAATTTTGAAAATCTGTTTGTGAATTGAAAATGAGACATATAAACATTAAAATTCTTTATTTAATTTTTGTTGAAAAAACTGTTTATTTTTGCTTAATTTTTATAAAAAATTAAAAATCTTTTGATTTGAAGAAATTAAAGTTTTTTTTAATTAAATTGAAACAAAAGAAATGTGTAACAAAAACATGGAAGGTAGAAAATAAAAGTACATAAAATAGTATTGGTGTTGTGAGGTGTTCTAAAATATAATTTAAATTATTAGTGTATGTTGCCTGAATGTTGAAATCCTAACTTATGTGTTAATTATTTTTATAGAAACTACTGAAACAAATTATGATTTGGTTTGTTTAAATGCTATGTGATTAAATAACAAAACGTTCTATTCGAAATCTTGATTTTAAATGGATTCAATTAATACCAGAAGTTATGTGGCTAACACTTGTATTTAAATATAATATGGCGACTACTATAGCAAATTTTATGAAGCCATTAGAAACATATGATATGGATGCAAATGTAGAAGATTTTATTATTGAAACGGAAAGATTTTTTGACATGACAAATATTGTCGATGATTAGAAGCAAATTCGACAAAGCATTTCTCATAATCAATGCCACCAAAAAATATGATTTGACAAATGTAAATCTTCACTATACAGAGAGATTAAGGAAAGCATTTCCCAAAAATAGAGTCTTATTGCACTCAATTATCGTCAAGGAAATGACAATGCTGAAGAATTTTGTTCAAAAATGGAAAAAATGGCGGAAAATATTTTAAAACAAATGGGATGAAGAAGAATTAAAGAAATGTTTAATATTTAATTCGCTCGAAGATAAAAAAATAAAGAGGAATCTTAAAATGCAAGATTTAAAATCATTCAATGATTTAAAGAAAAATTGAAGAAACATGACCAAGTTGCAAGAGAAATTAATACCTGTAATATTGAAGTTGTTGCAATGAATAAATATCAATGTTATGATGATGATGCAAAGAAAATTTTACCAATATATAATTTTGAAAACCGATTCAGACAAAGAAAGATGATTTTATGGAAGGAACGAAGACAAATTTCAAAAAGAGCAAAAATGGTTGCAAAAGGATGGACACCGATGGAAAGAAGAAAATTTAATAATTCTAAAGAATATCAAACTCGAAGACATGCGGTCGACCGCATCAAGATTTTCGCTGATGGTCATGCCAAGAGAAAAGTCATAAAAGATCAGAATGCCCAAATATTCGCTGCCCACATTTCAGGAGAGCAGGACACTTTAAACATCAACGCCATGATGCCATTGAAATTTGTGGTCATTTGAATCAAAAAATAGTAAGAAAGGTTGCAGAAGACCACAATATTGAAATAAATATTCAAGTCCCATAACATCATTCAGCGAATGGAGAGATTGCGAGACAGTTCAGAACGATTAGAGATGCAATACAGATAACATTTCAGGACATAAGGCATAAATCATGGGTTGTGGTTCTTCTTAAGTTGCAATTTATGATGAATTCAACATTCCAAAAAAATAATTAAGAAAACTCCAGCTGAAATGGTGTTTGGAAAAAAGATTTATAGGTGAATGGTCTTCAGAAACACCGATAGATAAGAATCAATCAAATAACAATTACAGATTATGTTGTGGTTAAAATGAATATTCGCAATAAAAATCAAAATAGATATATGGGACAAGAGGAGATTATTAAGAAGCCGTACGAGCGGAGTTATTAAATACAAATGGAAAATGTAAGTACTTTACAATTATATATGATTCAGTTATAACAGATCTGAGAAGTTATAAACTCATTAACATAATTGCATAGGTAAGCAAGAAACTTGGTGTAATCTAAAATCTCATCTTCAATTCACTTGACAGTATTCCAAAGTTGTATTATTAGAACTTAAAGAACAAGTTTTCATTTTAAATTTCAATCAAAGAGATTTTTAAAGGAAAATAGATGAAATATATTTTTTAAGAATAATACATGACAGAAAAATTGTGTAGCGCATTTTATTATTTTTTAACCACTTCCCGAGCGATCACGCGCATAAGCGTGAAAAAAACTGTGCTGTTTTGGGTGCTCACGCATATGTGCTTGACTCTCCATTTCGAAAAAAAATTAGTAATGTCATTCAAAAAATTAAAAAACAATATTTTATGTTATTATTTGATTTTTTAGCACAAATTATTGAAATAAAGAAAATAATTTTTTTACCAACTATTGCGAAAAATATTTCCACGGGAAGTGGTTCAGAATCTTATTTGGACATTGTTATCTACTTCGGATTTTCAATAAATGGTGAAATAAAATTAAAAATTGTCGTTTGTCATGTCCATTTTACGGTTGTTTATAATTTTCTAATAGCAAATATTTGATGAATTAGTATTACCAGTCACGCACTATAGCTACTCAAATGATGAAAAAGAACAAAAACTTAATTTATAATATTTTTTATATTGATTTCTTATTTTTAATTTTATTATTATTAATAATGAGAACGTTTTTCAATTTTCACCACTGATTTCTTTTCAATTGACATTGTATTTATTCAAAAACTTGATTATGAATCAGTAAAGATATCGATGTTTCTTTTGATATTCATCGAATTTTTGGCATTGCCTTTTTCAAACAACAGATCAAAATCACTTGAAAAAATCCGGATCTTTTGTTCCAGACATTGTGCATCCAGAACTGTGTGCCTTGTTGATTCATCCTTCCTTTAGGCTGTGTCTGAACAATAAAACTCTATGGGAATATGGCACCTTTAGGTAGAGTTTTTCGTTTGAATATAATAACAGGTTTTAATTTCCCCCATCTTAGTCAAGCAACTCAAAACAACAGTAAAATAAGTTCTCGTTCATGTCCAGTTGTTTTGATCATAATAGTTTTTGCACCAACTGGGTTCACAGTTTGGTTTCCTGGCAAATCTAATGTCGTTGGGGTCTCACTCATATTTCCGATTTCCGAAAAATCATACCCATTTTTTTCGCAGATTAATGACATAAGAATGAAATGAAAAAACTTTGTCTTCCATAACAGCAGAAAGTTTCTATGCAGTTTTTGGTCTCTATCGAAGTATTAAGGAGTTCCGATTTATAAACCTAGTACACCATCCAGGCAAGGCTTTAAATGTTGAAATAAATAATTGATTTGGGTAATTATCACTTTTTTCAGCTGAAGAGCACGAAAGCGAATGGATCCCCTCCTGTGACTTTAGTTAGGGCATAGTCGATTGTCATTTTCCGTCGATTCCGGATTTTGGAATTTGGAATTTGCCGATTCCGGATACGATCTGGATAGTTAGTAACAGTAACATCTGTGTATTAATATTCATCGTCTCGCGAGAAATGGAGATAACAAGATTGTAGCAATGGAAAACGTAAATGGATATCTTGTCAATGTCAGGTATTTGTTATTTTTAAATACTACGTTTTTACAGATATTTTTATGTTTCATTTTAATTGTTAAAAACACGTTATTTTTGTTATTTGGATCGGTCTTTCGCGTTGGTGCCGATACCAATTAATCGGTTTGGTCAAAATCCAGCAGAAACTGATTTCCGGATTAAAGGTCGCCTATTCCCTAACTATAATTACATTTGTCGTCCTCTCCATAAGCTAATTTTTCAAATCAACAAATTAGGCAACATCTTCCCGTTTAGTTTTTGGTAATTCAGTAAACCCCTTTTTATTTTTTCGCCAGTCTCGAACATGCTTCTCATTGACGTTATTTTCTCTGGTAGCTTTTGAGTTGCCATTAATCTCAGCGAATTTCACCACTCGTAATTTAAATCCAGCTTCATAAGAATTCTGATTTCGTTTCATTTTTGCACTGCTCTGCACTTTTTTGTTCAGTTTTTGATCAAAACAATCTGATTGAAATTAATATGTTGTCAAGTTTATTATTTGTTCGTTAATGATGCTTGAAAATATTTTTTGATAAATTACAATTTTATTAAGAATTTTAATTTATTCAACAGATTATATAATGAAAAAAAATACTGTATACTTAAAAATTAAATGTATAAAAAATACTGTATAATTAACACTACAAATTATGACCAATTTAATAATTTCGTTTTAAATTAATTTGTACTTTTTTGGGGCACGTATAAATCGAAGTGCCTATTTAAACTTGAAAATTTGACGTAAATTTCTTGACTAATTCGTGAGTATATAGTCAAGAAATTTACTTCAAATTTTTCAATACTATTTCATATACTATATACCAGTGGTCGCAATTACGTGGCACGCGTGCCAAGATTGGCACGCAGGATAAAAATATGAAAAAATAAATTTTGTCGCAAAAATAGATTTTATTATTTATTTTTTTACTTTCAATCATTAAGATAATTTTTTGACATTTCAGTGAGTTGCATTATTATTTACTGTTTTTTTTGTTTGTTAGAAATATTTGTGCTTTACCTGGTCCTAGTGTTTTGTTTAAAAATACAATCTTTTTTTGATATTTTGAATATTATCGGAATACAGAAAACGAAAACGTTCGAAAAAATTCGTTCAGAAAACTTTCAGAATATTTCACTGAATTACATATGGTAAGATTTTTTTTGTTTTTGTTTAAGTTTTTATTTTAGTTTGGTTTTTATTATTAGCCGTTTAAAATGAATAAAACTTCAACAGGTAATCGTAAAGATTCATTTCAAGATTTTTGGAAATTTCTTTATGGGATGATTGAAAAGAATGGCAAAGCACATTGTGTTTTATGTCTCACATCTGTAGTTTTTCGTATATCATCAGTCAAACGGCATTTTGAATCCAGCCATTCATCGATTGCAAAATTAAGTTTGGAAGAAAGAAAACATTTTTTTCGAAAAAAATTGAGAATCTTCACAGCCAATCAAGTAATTTGAACAAATTTGTAAAATCGACAAATAATATAACTGCCGTTAGTTTTAATATAGCAAACGAAATTGCTAAACACGGAAAACCATTTACTGATGGTGATTTTTTTGAAACTACTCTTTTAAATTGTGCTGAAAAACTTTTTGAAGACTTTGATAATAAAGATAAAATAATCATGCGCATTAAAAACGTTCAACTGAGCCCAAATACGGTTAAAGATAGAATATTAAAACTACGGGAAAATATTTTTTCCCAGTTAAAATCAGATATTTGCTCAGCTGATGTATTCGCTATCGGCGTTGATGAAGTACGGATATCAACTTAGATGCAAGGCTAGCAATAACTGTACGATATGCTACAGAAGGAAAAATGCGTAAAGAATTATTAAAGTTGGAAACTTTACCAGAGCGAACAAGGGGCGTTGACATTTTTGAAATTGTAAAAAAACATTAATTGATTCGATTATTGATATTAAAAAAATATTCTCAATTTCTACTGATGGGTGGCCCAGTATGGTAGGTAAAGATTCAGGATTCCAAGTATTACTAAAAAATGAAATCGGTCATTTAATTAAAATCAAACATTTAATTAAGTTTATCCGATATCCTGATAAGTTTATTCCGGACAATAATTTCGGTGAATTTAGATGGCTAGATTTTGACGATTTCGATAGTGAACTGCTAGAATTCCAAGCCAGTTTGATTTGGCGTGAACAATTTCTAGATTTTAGAATAATGGTCGAAAGTCAATTAAGAGAAAATGATATAACATTTAACATGGACGATGAAGTTCTAAAGTTGTGGCAAAGTCTTCCAAATCAGTTTTCATCATTAAAAAAAGCTAGCAATAGCTGTATTAACAGTCTTTCCTTCAACTTACTTTTGCGAATTCCTATTTTCTCAAATGAATGTAATTTTAACCAAAACCAAAAATGGCTAGTGACAATTCCGAGGCTTGTGTTGCTTTAAAAGTAACCAATTGCATACCAAATATAGATCACTTAGCGTCGCAATTTATACAAAAAAGATCTGATACTGGACAACAGTAGAAAAAATATTTTGTACCTTACTAATTTAAGTAAACTTTTATTTATTGTTTAATTTTTTATATTTTTTATTTTTCGTTGTTTAATTCTTATTATGTTTTATTTAATTTAATTTTTGATATTTAAGAATATATCTGATATTTTTGTTTTCTTTTGATTAAATATATTTAAGTTTTTTTTATATTATAAATAAAATCAAAGTATAAATCATATAAATAAAAATTAATATAAAAACAAATAAGTACATATTAATTTCTTACATTTCAATATCTATTTTATTTTATGGAATAGATTCGGCACGCCGAAATAATGGTTTGAGGAAAATCATCTTTCTTGGCACTATACCTAAAATCTAATTGCGACGACTGCTATATACGGTAATAATAATATTATAAAATGATGGTTTCTTGGTAACAGTATAAGTTAAAATTATTAAATAAGTATTAAATAAGTATAAAATAAGTATAAAATTAAATAAGTATATAAGTATATTAAATAAGTATAATGATAAAATAAGTTTTCGCTACAGAATATGTTGAATAATAACTATAAAACGAGACGCAGTGTTTATTAAAAACAGACATTTATATCACAGTCTAAATTACCGCAACGTAATCTATCGACGAGAACTATTACATAATAGTTTCATCGTTCGACACTTTCACGCAATAGTGTCGCAGTATCTTTCTCGCAGAATATACATATATTAAATTAAACAAGAAAATTGTATTTATATTCTGTAGAGAAAGCTTAATATATTATTATTATTATAAAAAATGCATTGTTATCTATTGTTATCAATCACACACCAGATCACTATAAATTGCAATTGTAATTGCTCGTATTGACTTCTTTTTATCAATATTTCTTTTAAATATTTTCGTTCTATGAGAGATTTCCTAGGAAATCTTTAGATTGTAAACTATAAACTCTAAATATTCTTCCTGATTGACAAGGCAAATTATAGATTGAATAGATTTCTTGAATCAAGATTTTTAGTTAAATTATTGTTTTTAAGATCATGTTTAAGAATTTATAGACGCAAACTTTTATTTTATGAACAATAACGGAAAAAATTAAATATTTTATTGCTTATAAGAAAAAATCCATCACGAAAATATAATTATTTTAAGTAATTTCAAATAAATTTCTTACTTTCAATTGGATCATGCCGAGAATGATCCTGAATAAAACAATAGAACCTTCATAAAAGAACAAATCCCAAATGCGCAACAAATTTCGAATATTTAAAATACTACCGAAGATTGTGAGAAACCAGTGTAGAGTAATGAGAGAGATTTCTAAAAGAATAATTCATAATCATGATATTGAAATTATGCAATTAAAATCATTTCAATTTGTCATTTGTCATAACTTAACTTATAATCAGGAAATGTTTATTTAATTTTTAATAAGTTTGAATGGGTAAAATTAGTTAGGAGCGTGTAAAAATTTATCTATTTATCTAGTGTGATTAAATGATTAGTTAACTTTTATTTATTGTGAAATAATTATTGCAATGACTCATGATAAAAAACATTGGTCACTAAACTCTTGATCATCAATTCAAAGATAATCAAGAAAATCATTATCAACTCTTCATAAAATATATATTCAAAAATCTTTTTTCATTAAATATACCAATCATTTATTATTATGGCTACAGACAAAAGAGTAGATATCTCGAACCAATTTTCGGTAATCCGCAACATCAAAAAACCAATTTATCTTAAAAAACTTTCATTTCATAAAGAATTATTTAGAAATAAAGAGTTATTCAAACAAGACTGGAAAAAATTTGCAATAATTTTAATCTTTTTTCTTTGACTGAAAATATTGATTACAATCGAAAAGTTATTTTCATTGAAAAGGAATCCGTCTTATTTTTCATAAAACAGCAAGAAAGTATTATCTGCTAAATATAACTATACAGCATTGCCACAAAACCCATTTAAACTTCACACGATAAAAAAATATTTATAAATTAAATTATCTGGAACTAAATCGGCTTTCAGAATTCACTAAGTGTTAAGAGATAATATAATTTAAAAGTGTTACAGGTTACCAAAACAATAACATTATAAATTATTTATGTGATTTAACAGTATCATAATATTTTTTTATCTAACAATCTGCAAATTTATATAATAATATTAATAAAATATGAACTGAAGTGAACATTTGGGTTTAAAAATGTTAACAGAAAGCTTTTCACAGTAAATATAAAATTTGAGTAACAAAATACATTAAGTAAAATTTTAAAAACTATTATAATTATAAAGATATTATATATATATATATATATATATATATATATATTATATATATATATATATATATATATATATATATATATATAGATATATATATATATATATATATATATATATATATATATATATTATATATATATATATAGATATATATATATACTATATATATATATATAAATTATAACGATAACTAAATAAAAATAGAAATAAATATAGAATTAAAATTCAAATATAAAAAAATATTAAATCTATTCATAATTAAAAATAAATTTTAAAGTACTAAAGTATACTCGTATTAATAAGATATATTGACATCATAATTATATTAAAGTCATGAAAATATTATTTTAAAACTTAGAAGTTTTATTAAATCTTCTCTCGAAATTTTCCTTTTTACATTTGTCGATTTACACCTGAAATTTTTATGCTACATTCATTTTTTATTACTATTTCCTTTGTAACACATTTTTTTTAATCTATAATGACAGTAAATTTAATATTAAAATGAAGCAATTCAATTATAGAAAACGAAGCTACTGAAATTATTTTAAAAGTCAAAAAAGTTGAAGAAAGAGATGTCAAAGATCGTTTTATGAATAAATTTTTTGACAAGAAATACAAAGCAAATAATAAATGTACATAATTTAATATAAAATAATTAATATTTTATAATGACTTTTCAAGAATTTAGGCCATCATGGTAAGATTTAAAAAGTATTTCAACAATAGCCGTTCTTAAATGAGAATCAGTCTTTGAATTGTGAGCTAGAATTCACGAATGTAGTTAATTGAACTGCATTTTAACATTTACTTTTTAATTAGATAATGTGCTGGTCAATCTGATACGATGCATAGTCCTTTTTTCAATATATGTTATTGAAGAACTTTGGGTATTACAGAAAGAAATCCGACATTTAAAACACCTTGACAAATAGTAGAATAGTCGATAAAGTTCTTTAATCTTGGTATATTTGATTTTATGGCTTCCAGTACCAAAGAGGCTGTTGGTATAGTTGTATAGTTATTTAGTAAAAATGACATTCTATTGGTATCCGAACTATATTATGATTGCATTGACTAAAAATTAATTTAATCAATTATAATAACATACATGCTTTTGTCTCGGTCGTTAATAAAGTTAGTAAAAACTGTAATAATAATTAAATAAAAGTTAATATAATAAAATATTTTGGGGATAGGTATGTAAGGAAAAGAAATGAAATATTTTTATTTTCTTTGTAAAATATTAGTATTTTTAAAGTAGGTTGTTATATTAACCCAGTTATCGCCTGAAACCTTTTTTCTTATATTTGATAATATTTTTACAAATACCTACTTCAATACAGAAATAAAACTCTACAATATATATGCTAAAAACTATGTCTGAAGAAGTTTATATATCTCACAATAAAATTACATCAAAAAATTTCATATCAATTATCAATAAAATCAAATAACTAACTTGAAGTATCCATAATGGAAGTTTTGTTATAAAAAGTATGTGGACAAAGTTTCAAACGTGCTATCGGTACAAAAGCCCAAAGGCAACTAATAAAAAATATGCATTGTCATTGCCATACCATCTGTTGTCGCCATAATCAAAAATTGTATAAAAAATAATGTTCTTATATGATAAAATATTTTAATTTGTAACAGATTATCTACTGTCCTTCTCAAAGGACAATAGGTTTATCTGGGTTAATATAAGCAAGTAGAATTTGATATTTGAATATTTTAATTTTGATTTGATATAAAATGAATATATAAAATGAATAAAAAATGAAAAAATATATTAAGGAATTTCAGGAATTCATGAAGGTCAGCTTTGAAATTGATAGAAAATGATTTAATGTATTATTTTAAATCCCAAAGAATTATAAAAATGCGACAGAAAAAATTGGAGAAAATTTAGTTCAGTCTATTTTTTCTAAACGTGTTTTTAAATTAGAAAAACTTTTAACATCCAACCTTTAATTGTGCAATTAATAAACGAAGACCTTCGTGTAAAGCTGTGGATTTAATTTAATATGCCTAAAATTAAAGATTGATATAGTTTGGACGTAAATATATAAGAAAAAGCTACCAATATTGAAAGAGATGTGTGTGCTTTTTTAGAACATAGGAATCGGTATAATGTTTCTCGAGTTTTATCTAAAATTCTAAAATTCCTACAAATCGAAGATTATAGAGCATGTGTCTATGACATGTGTAAACCAATCAAAATACATTTCTGGAAACGATAATCAATTCTTGAATTTTTTACAAATTTTTGGGTATGTTGAATGAATTTAGGAAACTTTTGTACGATAATTTTTTAAATGAAATTCTTCTTTTCCTCACAAATAACGCCTGACTGTACCTTAAAGATGAATCGGGAAGTTATGGATCAGAATCTCATTCACTATGTTTAGCTGAAAAAATAGAAATTTTTAACATTCTAGTTACCAATTGAACATCACCAGATAAGTTATTTAAAGTCTGCCTGATTTTGGTAGATCGCTCATTATAAGATATTTTTCTTAAAAAATGGGAACTGTGGATTAATTAATTTGAAAAAGCTTTTCAATTTCTCATTGATATTTTCTCGTATTCTTCCTATTAATTTTTCCTTGTATCTTTGACAATTTTACTCGTGTATATAATAAAAAGAAAATGTATTTATTTTTACAATAAATTTAAAATAATGATTTTTATAACTCTTAAAATGTTAATTATTAATTTAAAAGTGACTTAACCACCGGTAGAATGAATAAAGTCATTAAAAATTATAATACAGTGCATGAATTTTATTATCTCATTATAATTTTAGAGTAATAAGTTAAATAACGTTATAATATAAGATAACTTTATTAGAAATAATTGCAATTTTATATTAATCTTATACTTTTGAAGAATACAGTACATATAAAGTATCGAGTAAATTATATTTTTTGTAGATTTCATCAATACCAAAAACAAATATTAAAATATTCAAATCAGTAACATAACTCGTTAATATTTACGATGTACAAGAAAGTTTACGCAAAATTAGATTAAAGAACATAGAAGTTGTGATGAAGTCCATCTATGATATGAGTTTATTATTAAAGTGATGATTAATGAACTTTTAGATATAATTTTGCGAATAAATTTTGTGGAAACTAAAAACAAGAAGAATGGGCTGGAATAAAGTTAAGCTTAAAAAATTTCAGATTATCTAATTTATAGACGTATTGGAAAAAACACTGTGGAAATTTTGCTAAGAAAAATATCAAACAATAAACATGAAAATAATAGATTTTTATTTATTTTAATTCTCCCTATTAAAATCACGAATGTCAAATACAATTAAAAAGTCAGGTCGTTTTTATTATTAGAAAACTTAACAATATTAGATCGCTAAAATATAATTAACATTAATTAAATTGTTTTACCAATATCGTGTTCTGCTAGTAATTCATGAATTTTTGGTAAATATTTTGGAATCAATTCTCTTAATGTCATTTGATCCGCTTGAACTCCAATTAAATTTGTGGAATAATATGACACTGGTAACAGATCCTCTATTATTGCACACATCAGCCAGAACGTGTCTTCTTCCTCGAGAAACAGTAACAAATGTGAAACAATCTAAAACATATTTAGAATATGATAATTTGGGTGGAAAAATTATTGTTCTCATTATATTTGTTTTATACTAGATTATTATTTTGAGTAAATCTATTTATATGATTTCCTTTTTAATGCCGATGTCAACAATTTGACACCCTGCAACATATTGTTCAACCCACACCAACAAAATTCTAAATCTGAACAATTTCACACAATTATAACAATAAAATATTATACTTTTAAGTGATGTAAATTTAAAATAAATAGATTTCAATAGTTTAATTTTTACTTATCAAAAGTTAATAAGAAAGATCTTCAAATTTTTAATTTATAATGAAAGAATCATATTAAAATATTTAATTTACGTATACTTCATTTTGTTTCGTAGATACGTTCAAAAAAAATGCGACGAAAAACCAGCTATGACATAGTATAGAAAGTCATACAAATATTGAAGATAAGTTTCAGCAAATACTTTTTAGAAATGAAAACTTAAGAAGATAAAATAAATAAACTTTATAAATTAATAAAATGACTCAGTTGGATTCAGTCGTTTGTGTATGAATTATTTGGTTGTCTTTTGTTCATCTCCATCTGAAAAAGATTTGACTAGCTATTGCAACCAACCCCCGATTTTATGTAATCTCGATAGCCTTCTCTCCCTTGTAAGGAATCGTTCTAAAATGTTTTATTTTCATCAGCAAAGTGATGACAATAATTTTGAATATTCTACCAATAGATTAGCATTTTACACTCATGAAAAACTTACAAATATAATGAAAATAATTTCATAATAAATTAAAATATTATGGTTTAACTTTTTGTAAATTGGCATGTGGTATATAAAATTATGACTACTTTCAAATTTTTAATTTTTCTGCATACAATAAACAAAAATTAAAAATGGAAAAGTAAGATTAAAAAATTGAAACTAAAAAGGAAAACTATTTCATTCATTTTAGCAGAATATAATCGGAATATCATACGCTCTGACATAGTGATTTTAAATTTTACCATTCTTCTTTTAGAATATTTTTAATTATGGAATAATAATAATAATAATAATAATAATAATAATAATAATAATAATAATAATAATAATAATAATAATAATAATAATAATAATAATAATAATAATAATAATAATAATAATAATAATAATAATAATAATAATAATAATAATAATAATAATAATAATAATAATAATAATAATAATTGTTTCTGCCGATTTTGGCGTGTTTTTTGTATCGCGTCTGTGTGCGCGGTATGATTAGACCGATTCTTGTTAGTGTGCGCACACAGACGCGAGAAGTAGGTTTTTATGTTTTATATTGAAGTTAATTGTAATTGTTGGTTTTTTTAGAATTGATTTGAATTCTAGGAATTGATTATGTTTTCTGGAAGTTATGGAATTTTTGTTTTAACGGGTTATTTGGGTGAATTTTTTGAAATGAAGAATCCAAAAGAATCGTTGGAAAATGTTATTAAATCATCTGGTGAATATTATGACACTTCTATTAGACCCAGTATTGACAGAATAATTGCTGCAAAAGATAGTGCTATATATGATGCTGGAACTCAGTTTAGAATTACCAGTCAAACCATAGATTTTGGGTCAAATGCCACTAATAGTTTTGTTCATCGTTTCATGTTTCAAGAATAATAAAGCAGAATATGGAACTGCCGAAAAGAAGGAATATGATATTCTATTTAATCGAGCTCTTAAAAGGATAAACACAATTCAAATGGTTGCTAGCAAAAGTGTTGAACAATTATCCAATGTTTTGAATTCAATATACGATCAATCAGTGACAAAAAACAAAGAATGGTTGAAACAATATTATGTTGACTTTACAGATGAAATGATAACAGTTGTGTTGGATTATATTTCGAAAGTTAATAAAGAAAGTCGGCTTCTTGGTCTTAATGTTTTCTGTAAACAATAATAATAATAATAATATTATTATTATTATTAATATATTCCATAACAAAACCATTTAACAAATTTGAGATTTAATATATAATTTTACTCACCATGGATTCCAACATTTATGTCATAGAATTACTTGAAACATCATTTTGTTAAAAATTTTTATAATTTATTTTAAATACTTTTATGAAGTTTTATTTAAAAATTTATTTTAATAAAATTATTTTTAAAATTTCAATGTAGCTAATTTTACAGTATTTTCATTTTTAAAATTTAATAATTTAAAGTATTCATCTTAAAATATTCTAATAAAAAAGAATCTAATTTATTATCATTTTCATTATCAGATTCAGAATCTTCATCACTTACACTATATAAAAATTAATTCATCTATATTCTACATTTGATTCAATTGCTCTTCAGATTTAAGACAAAAGAATAAATTTTTGGAAATTTCTCTTATATTCTATCAATCAATAAGGAATCACTGTCTAATAGAACAAATTACGCACAGGACAAACAGCTCCTTTTCGTAAATTTGTAGCACCAATTGATTTCATTTTTTGGTCACCTTTGATCTGTTTTCTTTTCTTGTTGATATTTTATTTAAATTCAATCTGACAAAAGATCAAAAATGTGTGTTGTTTAGAATTAAAAATTTATTCTTTTGTCGGAATAAAAATAAATGAAATACCATCTAACAATTGATTTCAACTTTAAATCCAATTATATTTCGATAGTCCTTCACACTTTTTAGCACCTTAAATTGAATTTTCACGGTCGACAGTTGTTTAATATCGAGTTGTGACCAAAACGGATTTTTTCCATTCAAGTACATTTTTTAGAATAACTCAATTACTCATTTCCAATACATTTTTCTCTTTCCAACTGCATCAAATATTCACTGCGACCATTTGACATCCAATGTCGACAATTGATTCTAGATTTTCATTTCCATATTTTATGACTTCTAATTGCGACGCTTAGGGGACATTCATAGGAAATTATTCATTAAAACTTTACTTATTTTAAAAAATAGATTGTCAATTTTCCAAGCAATAAATTAAAACTGCCTGTTTATACTCGAAAAGGATAAATAATAATAACAATTATAAAATAAAATAGTTATAAAAATTAGTGATCGATTTCTCTGTTTCAGGACATTGAATACATTTATGAATCCTTCTGATCTGAATATTGTTATATCAAAACATTGATATTTAATATGTTATGATTTATATTAATAGCTTGAATAATGAATGATAATAATACCTATTAAAAGACATTAGACATTAATAAATATTTTTAAATGAGTAAATTGTAAAATGTTGTGTAGATAATCAATTTGAAATTCTAATAAAACCAATTTTTTGAACTCAATAATTGCATATTTCAATAAAAAAAGACCGAAGCTGTTTGTGGACGGTGTGGAATAACAATTAAGTGTGGTGATGGATCCACCTAGGCAATAGTAGAACACATTGAGAATAAGTACTAGATTGATGGTAAAGATTCCGCTTCCGAATCACAAAGGAGAAGCACAACAATGTTTGATGTTGTCCAACTAGTGCTTCTCATTTTCCGCAATTTTCAAAATCGGGGATTTCCCGGGGTTTTAAAATTTCATGGATACGCTTAATTAGTCCATATGCATGGTGTGTGTAGAAATATCTTTAATTCAGATTCAGAATTCAAAAAAATATTACTACTAATTTATAAAAAACAGATATTTCTTATAAGAACTTTTTTCAAATTTCGACATAGTCTTATTCAAGTGATTTTGATTTTAGATTTTTTTT